>JBCEWB010046815.1:0-14349 GCA_039654565.1 Peronia peronii | reverse complement strand
TAGTTGGTTAGTTAGTTAGTTAGTTAGTTAGTTAGTTAGTTAGTTAGTTAGTTAGTTAGTTAGTTAGTTAGTTAGTTTGAGGATCTGTTGTTTTCAGCGTGCCTCAGGTGGCTGTACGATAATCCAAATGCCTGTCCAATGTATTTTATGTTTAGATTGCCCTTGCATTTTTCTACTTGGGCTTTGTACTTTTAGGGCTCTTCAACCACTCAGCAATTCTTTATTTGCTTCAATACCCCCTGATTCTCGACCATATTTGGGCCAACTATTATCGGGGGCAGGGCATGTCGCATTATGAGAGGTTAATTGATGTTGCTTGATGAACAAAATATGATGAAGAAAACTTGGTTTCAGTGAATAGGTCGAGTTAGGTTAGGTTAGGTTTGGTTAAGTTAGGTTAGATTAGGTTAGGTTAGGTTAAATTAGGGTAAATTAGGTTAGATCAAGTTAGTTAGATTAAATTAGATTAGATCAGGTTGGGTCAGGTTAGGCCAGGTGAGGTCAAATTAGATTAAATTAGGTTAGGTTAGGTCAGATTAGGTCAGGTTAGGAATAGGTTGGGTTAGGTAAGGTTAGGTTAAGTTAGGTTAGGTTAGATTAGGTTAGGTTAGGTTAATTAGCTTAAGTTAGTCAGGCTAGGTTAGGTGTGTAGGACACTGATAACATCTTGTCGACCTTTCTCTGTTTGTCCCTATCTTTTTTCAAGTCATGGTGTGATGAAAAGATGGAGATCAATCTATTCCTTGACGTGTCTTCGTCGTCCTCTTCCTCCTGCATGATAAATTTTGCAAAGTCCGTTTATCATCTGACATGACCGAACCATTTGTTTATCGATTTTCTGTAAATGTTTAAAGCGCGTAGGGGGAGGGGTGGAGAGGGGGAGTTGAGGGGAGGGGGTTGGGGGAGGGTCCATTTTCTTAATGTTTACCTAGGGACTTTTTAAACTGAAGATTCGGAATGGGCATTTTCAAATTAGACGAAAAGTACCCCCCCCCCCTCTCCCTCCCCCTCCCCCCCCCCCACGCGGGGCCGGGGGTATATAAGTAGGTTCTTTGCTCCCGCCTGCAGGTGGTGAAAGCCCGCCATCCGTGGGATGTCTCCCATGGCATACCATCTTCGACGTCCAGGTGACATCTGTTCTCTCTCTCCTTGCTCCTGTCTTCTGTCCCGCTCTCTTCCCTCTCTTTTTCTTGACTTGTTAACATGTCCTACTGTGTTTGGCACAAAATAGTCGAGGTCGTGCTGATGTGCTGTTAAACACTAACACAAGCAAACAAACAAGAAGAAACGTGTGGAACATTTTGTCTGGCTACTATAACAACGCTGCCATTTTAGATCTTGAAACTTGGCTATTTTCAAAAGGCCTAAGACTACTAGAGCATTGAATGTAATCGTTTGAAAGTTAGTACATTAATAAATAGCTCTGTATAAAGATAACATGCTCTTATGTTTTGTCTGTAGGTCATATTGTATCGATCATAATAGTTCTTAAAAAAATGATCGGACATGATATGACATGCTGACAGATATGTTTATTTCTTAAGTTACCATCAATATCCTTTTTTTGTTTCGTCAAAAAAACGTGAAGAAAATTCACAAAAAGCAATACATGTTATTGAAACACATGCTATGGGGAAGCCAGTTGGTTCTGAAATGGAAAAAAAACCGCAACTGAATTTTCATATCCTTTTTATACGGTCTCCTCAGTGCTGCCGTTTTGGTGCCGCCTTAGTAGCAGTTTCTGGCCCCAAGCGTCATTTTTCTCGTTTCAGAGGAGATCAAATATTTTTAAAATAGCAAAAAAAAAGTTGATTTTGATATTTTGACCCCTAAACGTCATTTTCATTATCGACACCTGCCTCCTCTCCTCCTTTTTCCACATTAATATGGAATAATCAAGGTAGAGAAGAGTCTAATCTGTTGGAATGTATTAAAATTTTGAACTTGGACAAATCAAATGAACTGAAATAAATTTGTTGTTGATCACGAAGAACTTAACAGACACTTTTTGACAGAAAGCTAATGGCACATTATTTAAACAGCTGAGAATTTAAAGATGGAAATTCTTTTGAATACTGTGTAGCAAACTCCCCATGTCTACTACTTCCTATCTTGCTCACCCACAGTTATATACGTAACAGAAAAAAGGATAAAGTTTTGTTGATTTTGTTAAAGTAATTGTATTAATGTATCTATTCTGAACCTCAGGTGATGATAGTAAATTACTTCGTTTATTTAACCTCATGGATTTTTATTGTCAACTGACAGATACTCAGTTCCATTTTTTTTCTTATATTATAGAATATAATCGCTGTGAACAGTTAATGAAACATTGAATTTGTTATCATTGTGCAGTCTGTCATTGTAACAAACAACAAGCAGGAAAAACAAGAGAAACAGAGTAACCTTCCATATATTTCAAGTGTGAAAAGACTACATTTGTGCGACGTCACCTCTGGTCATATGGGGATTCAAACTTCAGCTAACAAAATAGCTTGACATTTCTCAACAAATAATGTAAAGGATTATAGTCAAAATTTCCTGGTAACTATGGGAATAAATCCAGATCTAAAGATTAAAAAAAAAAACTATCTGAGGCTCATTTGAGGCTTGTTTACTCTTTAGCTCGGCGTAGAGCCATGCGAAACATGTCGAGGCCGCGTCAAACCATACAGTGTCCTGTTGCAGCCAAATTTTGCCGCCATAGTCTGTGCAAAGAGAGAGAGAGAGAGAGAGAGAGAGAGAGAGAGAGGAAAAAAAGAAATGTTTGTATAATGTAGTAAAACATACATCTTTATCGATCAAGGAGCTATCATTCAAAATCATGGAAGCTTAGGGACATTTATATTTTGTCCTCTGAATCTACTTTATAAGCTTCTACATGGCAGCGATTTCTATGTCTGTCTATTCGTCTGTCTATCCACCTGTTTGCTTGTTTATCTGCCTATCTGTCTGTCTATCTCTCTCTGTATTTCTTTCGCTATTTCTTGTCCCGTCATACGATCAGCGACAGACATTCTCACTCATTTTCTTGCTCAATCCCTCCTCTACGATTCGGTCCTTTTCCTTTCACGGTGCTGTCTCATATTTCTTTTCTTCACATCTTTTCCTGTCTCTCATTTCTCTCTCTCTCTCTCTCTGAATTCAGGTCTAAGAGACTAATGACAGTAACAAAAAGTAGGGTAAAAGATGAGAGATTAATACATTATCCATGCCATAGCATATTCTGTGTGTATTTGCTATAGCAAAGATGGAAACACATGCTGAATTAGGTCTACTACTAGTAACCTGAAATATTGTTTGCTGTTATTTTTTTCATCTGGCTTATCGAGAGCTAGAGAGCTAATTGGTTAGCTAAAGAAGATGAAGGCACTGCCCTCCTACGTCTAAAAGCAGGCAGGAATATTTACTTTTGGAGCTGATTTCTGCAACCAGAGTGTTTGGATCCGTAAAATCAAGGATTCGATGTTCGTGCAGTACTTACTCTTTCTCCCAATAATTCATGCAGCCGGCCAATAGTTCCATCCATGATGTGACAGCAGTCAGATGAGGGTGCTAATTTGAGGTTCACTTTTCAAACCACATCTCACTCGATCTGTCTCTTTCCTCTGCTTGTCTATTTTTTTCTGTATATTATCACTCTTTCATATATAATATATATATATATATGACTGATTTCAGGTTCTCTTTCTTTGCCTTTCCTTTTCCTCTCCTCCTGTCTTTTTGTGGTCACTACTATACATGATTGAGTAAGTTTTCTTCTTCTCTTTCTATCCTACCATTCTCTCTCGCTCCTTCTCTTTCTTTATTGTCCAACTTTTAATCTCTTTGAAATCAACCGGTATTTCAAATTATTGGAGACAGGCAAACAACATCAGAGGAAGAATAAAGAGCATATTAAACAAACCATCAGCAATGTCGATATTGCTCATACTGTGAGCTGTAGTGGTGATAGTTACAGAGTGATACTTAATGTAGAATACCAAGCACCATCCTTTGCGAGAGAGTTGAATACGTTAACATTTGATCAGTCGGATTTCAGATGAGCAATGTGAGGTCCTAGTCAATATCGTGCACGTCCCGTATTTCAAACTTATTGTGAATTTTGGATGACCACAATGCTTTAGTGTGTCACAAAATGGTGATCCACCTCTGTTATGAATTTTTGCAAATTCTTATTAGACTGATTTTACTTTCTATAATCACGATAGTAATCACAAAATAATCAAGACATCATGGCAATACGTGTGAGAATATCCAGCTAAATTCATTCAATGGCCTAAGAATACTGACAGGTGTATTTCATTGAACCAGCTGTGGAAATATACTGCTTGCTTTCCACAGCATGCAATTTCATTGGATGTTCAAATGGATTCCCTGACAAGTGTAAAATTCTGTCTTATCCTGACTGGTTGTGCAATATCATCTACAGTAGCGACGACAACAACAACATCAATATCAACACCATCAACAGCAACTTTCACTGGTCTGAATAATTCATTAATCATCAGAACACAGCATAATGTTAAGAGCACGAGAGACAGAGAAGTGGCGACTGTAGCCGCAAATGTGGTTTGGCTCTTGATGCATCAACATCGGCCTATATCTCGTCATTTCTCTTCGAAATATGGTATAATTGTCACCATATCACAACCCAGCATGTGGCGAGCCCTGAAAGTATTTGAGACTTCTTTAGCAGGGTCACCGTATAAATTTATACAGTTTACAGTCGACGAAGATCAGAACATGAACATACCTGTACGGAGGCTGGTCAAAACACTGGAGACCAAAATCCAGACTTCTTACACCATTCCAACTGTTGCCATATTTGCCGATGATCCGGTATTCATAGCAGTTGTGGTTACTAAAATATGCGCCTCCCCTGTTTTGAAGTGGACGCACCTTATTCACACTTCGGAATGGATAATAGCCACCCGTGATCTTGATATTAAAATTTGCCCCAACATTTCTAGGCTGTATCAGGACCGTGAGTGTGTCGACTATTTCACTATGCTGGTCTCATTGAACGACGGCGTACACATTTTGCGGAAATCAAGAGGAGCAAACTCCGCCAATACCGTCCAGCAAATGGGATTTTCAAACCCTTCTGTGGAAACTCTGGCCAAAGTCTTCCCAGACTTGAGGAACCCAAAGGTTATTGGAATGCAAGGGATGCGTTTGCCTGTGGGAGTAGTGCCTAATGAAACCAGGTACTCTGACCCCGTGTGGATTGGCAATACCACCGAGTACAAGGGGTTTTCTATAGCCTTGTTAGACCTGTTGGCCACCGCTCTGAAATTTGAGTACTATATAGTGACACCGACTGATGGTGAGTTCTACGGCACTGGGTTGAATAACGGCACTGCTACGGGCTTGACAGGTTAGCACGAGGATGATTCATATCATGATCATTATTATCATGTGTAACAGACGCTAGAAAGTTATAATACTTCTCAGGTTGAAAAATTGTAACCTTTTCTTCTTCTTCTTTTTTTTAAAATGAAAACCATGTCATACACAATGAGCGAAATATTTCATTAATAATACCTATTTACATTTTCTACTTTTTCTTTGTTTGCCTGATGAAGAACAAAAAGGATTAGAAAATGTGGCCAGTACCATCGCTTCATTCAATTTTTATGACATCGAGTTCTGCAGATTGGTGTTTATTTCTTGTATTGGAAGAATTTTTAAAACATTTCTATAAAATAACATTAATAATAATAATGATTATGATTTGGTTCCATGTACGGAGATAGTCTTTAGAGGTGAACTGGTCAGACAATTAAAAATGTGACAGTTAGGAGGGAAAATGTTCTTCAGGTCCATTTTTGGCCCTGACATATATAATTATTAACATTATTAACATTAACAACAGCAGACAGGACAGGTATCTCATTTCTGCGTCCTGGCAAGAATCAATAATGGTTAACTGCCCTTATTAAGTCAGCAACATTCAAAATAAGCCAATAGCTGATTTTTCAGAAAGGAGGTGATGGCTTCATTTTGTTTACTTCTTTATTTTATGTCCTTTGAGAAATAAAGCATAGAGCTCTAAGACATTCGGCAACCTTTTACACCACAAAGATGGCAGTTTCCCACGACAGAACAAAACGACTATAACTTTACTATATAACACTGATGCTATGGATCTGTGTTCGACGTCCGGTCTTATATTATGTTCTCCTATTAGCACCCTATATCTTTTACTTTTTGATTTTTCTCTTGAAACTATTCCTGAATGCACATCAAGAAAATATCACTTTATATTATGGAAGGATAAGGATAATCTGGGAATTACAGAGCTATTTGATTTCATACGTACAGTTTTTTGATAGCCATTGTACGACGGTATATTTTTTGCACACACAAAGACGCCATTTTGAAATATTGTCCATTTTTGTTTTTTATTTTTTTCCCGTGTGGTTCTTTAGGGTCAACCTTTTAACGCATTATCACAACAAGGATAACTTTCTTTATAGGCACGCTACAAAACACATAGATTATAATGATCAAGCTTACTTAATCCTAGAGAACTTGACCTTGCAGCTCAGGCACCTTCAGAGTGACATATTTGGTACACTGTTAGGGGCGGCTTCAGATAAGTGGAAACAGAGAATATGTGTTTCACCTGAGGAAGTATTCTCACAGTACAGATTTTGTTTATGGAGACCAAAAATTAGTCAACACAAATTATCTCACAGTTAGGATAACATGGAAATTCAGCTCTGTGATAGGCCACCATATCGCTTTGTTTTAAAAGTTGCTCCTGGATTTAAGGTGAGGAGGGTGGGGGGGGGGGGAGAGGGTGTTGGGAGTCATTTTGGAGGGAGTTGATTCTATTCTAACCATTACCGTCGAATTCGGCACGGTGAAATTAAAGGAAATCAATAGAAAAAAAATGAAATCACTCATAGTTGCATGGCAACGACCGTCATTTTGAATTTTGCCACCCGATGTTTGGGAAATTTTGCTATAGACAGGATTTTACATTTTTCAACCAATTTGCTTGAAATGTAGTGTACATATTTTTCAGTTCAATATCTAATAATGGTGAGAACAAATTTTTAATGATTAGTTTATAATTTATTCCACAAGCTTTTTTTAATTCGGTAGGTGAAAAAGGGTACAGATTTTCCGAATATTTGACCCCAAAATCTCAAATTTCTCAAATATTTGAAATGTTATGAGAAACATTCCCTCTGATCATTTTTCCCATTCTTTTATTCTGTATTCATGCCAAATTTCATGGTAATTGCTCTAGAAATAAAAAAAAATTGATTGCATAATTGTGAAAAAAAGACACTCATTTTGAGAAAACCGCATTTGATTTTTTTTCACAATTAAAACAGTCGCAAGGAACTTTTCATCGGACTTTCAGTCTCAAAATCTTTTCACTTCCCATAATAGAGTTCTTTCTATGACTTCTATGTCTTATTTTTGCCTTTTCTTGTGCCTCCACTCACGTTTTGCCTCTGGTTTTGCTCCCTTACTCCTATCAGCAAAAGGGCTCCGACAGAGTCATTTTAGAGTCCAGGGAGGCCTATAGACGGCTGCCATGACTTCGTCCCTCAAAACCAAGAGTGTCTCTAGTCTTGCTGTGACAGACAGTGCACTACTGTACCATGTAACAGCAGAAACAAGGCATATTCTGCCCTCATTAGGCCGAAGTCTACTTTAGAGACCCGGGCGAAAGCTTCCACTAATATTCGATGTGACCAGCGCCTCAGACGGTCAGCTAGTGTCCATTCCTGGTACTGGGCTCCCGAAATTATTGAAGGACATCATAATCAAGTCCTTCATACGCCATTTGCTCGCTACCAGCAATATACTGATGATCTACCACAACTTTAGAGTCTTGAATGAGCCAGAGGCTGTCGATCTTTGTCCTTAGAATGGACACATATTTAAAGACCATTGTATATTCAGAGAAGGCAGAGCTTTTAAAAGAAAACAAAATCGAAAATCAAATATTTTGAGCAAAAACCCGATTTCAGGATCCGCCCTCTTCTCCCCGCCCCTTAATGTGATGGTTCATTTATTGTAACAGGTAATCATACTTAAGTTTCGACTATTTTGAACTTGGCAAAATTACTGTAGACCGGTCGCTTCTTAAAGATCTGTAGGTCAGGGTTTAAAATATTGAAATGGATGGACATTGTAATGTGCATGCATTTTAAATGGTATGCATGTCTTTTTTTTTTTCAGAAAATGAGAATATTTCTCCAGGTATTGAAATTGGTACAGTTTAATTTAGTATTTTGAATCAAGATAGACTTTGGTTTCAAGTCCTCAGATGAATGTATCTTTGTGTATTTCTTGGGCATCAAGCGAATTAATAATATGTCTTTGCCAATGTATAGGTCAGATCTTTCGTAAAGAAGTGGCATTCAGCACTATGGGAATAGCTAAAACCCTCAGACGTCTTCAGTTCATCTCCTTCACTGAACCTGCAGTGGGTCAGTTGCCTATCTATATTACATACAAGCAACCAGAGATGGACAAGGGACTGGACCTGACTCTAGTGGCCATTGTCCAACCAGACTATGCTCTCTTGATGTTGGGACCGGTGGTTGGTATACTCGTGCTAGGCGCTCTGAATTACATAATGACGCGGTCTTGCACTACAGATGTTCCAGAACCGAGATTTTCACTACGTTCTCTGCGGTAAGTTTTCCAAACTCTTCTAAAACCAATTTAAAACAAAGGGAGAAAAAAATGACTTCAGATTCTTGTACGTCCTACTGTTTGAACGAGCACCTAAATCATATGCACTATTAAAACTGACATCATTCAAAATTCCAATTTCCATAGACATTGTTTGTTGGTATAGAGACACAAATTTTTTAGAAAAGGTATTTTTGTTCTAGAGCTAAAAACAAAATGTTACAGAATGAACATCGGCCCCATTATTATTATTATTATCATTATTATTTTGTTTTTCTAATTTCAATAATTATATAATAATTATGCTAGTTGTGACTTATAGGATGTCACCTGAATGGATTCAGTCACATAAGATCTAAATAAAAACTGAGCATCACAATTACTGTTTTTCCTGAATTCTTTTAGTCTATATAAATAAATTCCAAGTGCACGATACCCGCTATCTCATGTGTCTATTAGTGCTCTGAGCCCCGGTGGAATCATCACGTCGGGAAAACGATCTAGTTGAATTTCATTGACAGCTCTGACAACTAGAAGAGAGGGAGAAGAAAAGGCAGACAGAGAAAGAGACGGAGTTAAACTTTCCCTAACGGGCAAGCGTGAAGCTGATTGGCTCATGAAAGAGTCGGGGACGAGAGAGGGATGGAGGAAATTAGTTACCAGGTTATCTGTGGCGCCTCTTCCTCTCCTTCTCCTTTCTTACGATCCAATTTTCGGACTGAGGAATAGGATTCAGGTAATAGGTAGCATGTAACAGACAAATAATATTACTTTAACTCCTGTCTCTGACGTCACCCAACATGGGAATGAGATAGCCAACTGCAGGAGGTTGAAAAGCGAAATGAGAGGTCTGTCAAGGCACGAAGACGAGGCCCAGGAACTCTTGGGATCCTTGTTTGCTTTGACTATGGCATCTTCTGGAAAGTTGGTCTGTCTAGGGACATTTCTTTTTTTTTTTTTTGGTCACCACTTTTTCTCACTCGTTGTGCTCTCTATTACCTGGGAAGAGTGGCCTGTGTGGGCTCTTGGAGAAAACGGAGGAATGCCCTTGTTTTGATTCTAGCAATGGTCACATGATGAAAAATAAACACTCTGTTTGTTTAACATTATGTCATGTCATGGGGGGGGGGGGGGGGAGGGGAGAAAATAGGCTTCTTTCTTTCCATTGTGGAGCAATGATTGTCTGTGAAAAGTTAATTCTAGAGGTGTCTAGGAACCGGTCGGGTGAAAGACTCACTTGTTGGACTCAACATTGTTGACCATGCGCTCGTCAAGTTCCCAAAGACAATGTGATATGTTACAAGGTACTCGTTATGTATTGTGCTTTAGTGTTAAGATAAATTCTTGAACATGAATCAGATAATGCGTTTTAGTGTTAAGATCATTTCTTAAACATAAATAAGATAATCACGCACAGTTGGGCGCTTCACTTTCTTTTGACACTTTACGGATCAATACGCTGTGTGTAATTACTGCAAAGCTAATAAAGAGGACGGCGAGAGGGAAGATAAGATAACTCCCCATGTATTATTTAAATGAAAAAGACCAGATATTTTGCCACAAGTTTTACAATCAGAATTTGTTTCCACGAATCCAAACTCTATTGTTCGCACGTCTTCGCAATATGTCTAAAAGGCAATAGCAAAAGATGAAAAGGAAAATCATAAACAGATCCAACTTATACAAAAGCCCAGTACCTTGATATGATAATTGTGCTCAATGCTGTCAGCATTTGCTGACAAAGGGACTTGCTGTTTCAAATATTATGATATGTAAATGCCAGCTTGGTTTCATTGATCAATAGGTGTAAACACTACCTAACGGTCGATTAGGTAACCAAAAAGCATTCCATGGTAAACAGAATGTTAAAGGTAATCCTATAGATCGTGGTAGGTTACACATTGAAACTGTTAGGCTTTGTAACCTAGAACTGATGGCAGATCAATGGGGTAAGATGTACCAACTCTCTTATAAATATAGTAAAGGCATCCCCTTCAGCAGATATGCCTAAACATTTATGTATCTGTTATAGGGCGTGATCACTGATGCATTCCCTATTTCAGATTTACTGTTAACTCTGTCCACAGGCACAAAGATTTTTTTAAGGGTATAGACAAAAAGTTCAACAATAACTCAGCTTAAAAAATGTAGAAGACTTTATCGGATATCAGTTTTATTTGAGAGAAAGAGAGAGCGAGAGAGAGAAAGAGAGAGAGAGAAAGAGATACATATATAATAACAGACGGAAAGAAACAGAAGAGAGAAAGAGAAAGAATATGTGGATGTGTGTGCATGTTTGTATTTGTATATGTGAGAGAGAAGCAGAGAGAGAGAGAAAGAGAGAGAGAGAGCACACGAAACAAAAAGTGAATCAAAGAGAAAGAGAGGACGATGAGGAGGGAGGAGAAGGAGGAGGAGTACAGTGAGAGAATGTTTCAATATTAGTCCCCACCTTTGGACCCATTAACGATTAAAAGCATGCTTACGATAGTCAAGTTCATGTTTGACTTTACAATATTTATTATAATCATGTTCTTACACTCCTATAACAGTACTCTGGCAGGATTCTCTGAGTATATCTTCTTCCACGAGACTAAGCCCCATCGCAGTCAAAGCGGACGTTGTCTGCGAGCATCATGGGCAGTGTTTTGTTTGATAATGACCGCAGCCTACAGCGCTTATCTCATCACCAGCTTCACCATCAGGTCCCCTGAACTACAACTGGACACCCTGGAAAAATTGTTCGAGACGCCAAACTTTCGCTTCGGCCTAAATGGACGGAGTTCAGCAATCCTCGCCACATTTCAATACTCGAACGACAGCCTTCTACAGAAAATGTGGCAAAAGTTGGTCTATTTCAACGAGACAGACCCGGACGTGCTGAGTGCGGACATGCAAAGGCATATAGCTCGCATACTAGAAGGAAACTATGCCCTGATAGACTTTACCACCATTTCGCATTTCCCTTTCTATATCAACACAGACGGATTAAATATGTCGAACTTACGAGCGTTTCAGTTGCACTTCTTCGATAATATAGGATCAATGTACATGAGTTTGCCCCAGAATGTTTTCTTTGACCAAGTCCTGAGCAAGGCCATATTCACATTCGAAGAATCCGGTGTTCTGAATCATTTAATGTCCACATGGCTTGGTAGCCCTGGGCGTGACCAAGTTAGGAGTTTGTCAGTTGTGGATGAAAAGAAATCGGTGATCGTGGGAAGATTACTAATTGTGTTATACATTTCATTTATAGGAATAGGCATTGCAGGAATCTGTTTGGTATTTGAAAATGTCTATCATTGGCTGAGATCCAGAGGATCAAGATGATAAAGACAATAATGCTGAAAATGAGGTGGGTTAAGCCAAGGTATACAATCGGCATGTTTGCATCTGTACGATTTTTATTTGCCACTAATTGCATGTTATATATTTTTGGTAACCATTATGATATACCTTATTGCATGCCTGTTTTCATTAAACCCTCAATAGTATTGAGACCGTTTGGCACCATCTAACCCTCATCGTGCTGTTGCGCCATTAAATGAAAAGCCTATTGGTCAGCCACCTCTTATCAATACAGAGCACTTCACATGATCAGTAGCTAGAAACAACATGGCAGGAGAGCTTTTGACTCTCTCGATAACGCTTCATTTTTGCCAAGAAAAAGCGAAATAGTCTATGAAATTTAAAGATGTTTATAAATACATGGATTTAGTTATGTAAAGATTATCGTCTTTCTTGAGTTTATAACAGAAAAAAGACCTTCCCCTGTTTAAAGTGACCCTGCTTATGGAAGACAACGACCTTGGTCATTTTCTAAATGAGTCAGTAGCAAAAGAGTTAAAATTATTGACAGTTTCTTCTTTTTCTATATTTCTGTTGTTGAATAAATATGAGCTCAGTTGTTCTAATGCATCATTGTACTTTGAATTCGATTACTTACAATCGCTCACACAGAGTAAAATTGATATAACCAAAAGATGTGAACAAGAAGTCATTGCAGAGTCTCATGCATGAACAATGAATACCATGTTTTCATTCACACTGGAGAGCCATTATTAGCTTTGACTGCCATTCTACCTCATAACGTACATAATGCGCTATCATGTAACCCATATCTAACTTCAAAAGAAACATTCATCAAAGAACATCAGATCCCCTCTGCTGGAGTACAGTATTACCCTTTCGAGAAGCAGAAAATAAAATGGAATTCCGATTTCATTTTTTGCTCATTTTCATGGTAATCAGCTAGTACTGCAATTTTGCCATCATTCAGGATGGCATTGGCATGTGCTTTCGTAATACTCATCATTTATGTTTATTGTTTTAAACATCTATTTATGTAATTTTGTTTTTCAAAATTAATCAATTAATTTGTCTGCTCAGTTGTTATTTAAATACTTAGTATTTATTAATTGATTTAGTTAGTTTTGAGCATTGCACAGGACAAAGCTTTCTTCAGAACCCACGATTTCTATTTTAATCGAAAACATCAAATGTAAAGATAGAAAATATGGACACACTATGTAATTTATATAAATTATTTTATAATATATCCACTTATCTTGTTAACCCTTCCCGTTATTATTTTTCTGAATCTGACTTTGGTTTCTCTTTGCTCCAAAGGTGTTAAAATGTCATTTCAGGGTGTACTGATTGAAATATTTCGAACAAAATATTGTGGGAACGTCCTGGCATCGGAATAGGAACACAAAGAGACGCAACCATTATAATCTACTTGAGTCTCTTGCATCCTTGTTATCTCCCTTGTCATAAACGATGGGAGGAAACCGTCAAAGCACCGAATGGGAGGTGTTTTAAAAGGCGATTTTTTTCAAACACCCAAATTATCTTCCTTGGTATAAATACATTAAGAACAAAACAAAACAAAACAAAACAAAAAAACCTTCAGTTTGAAATAAGCCGAAAAGAAAATTCTGAAAAATTCATGATATCAAAATATTTTTTTTTTCATATCATGTTACGCTTTTTCTTCACGAATAATTGTTCTTGTTTCACTTTTCTTCAAATAAAACATGCAAACGTGATATTATTTTACTGTGTCTTTACAATATTTCTTTATACCTGTTGTTATATGGAAATCACTATTTTCGCTGACTGAAAAAAAAACACAAAAACAAAAACAGCACATGCATATTGTCTCGGCGCAAACATGTCTCGTGCCTTCTATTCATCAGGCAACATGACATCTTTTTCTGCTCGGTAAGCAGTAGAAAAATGAACCATGAAGCCATTTGAAATTCCAAATTCTGTTGACATCGACTGAGGATTTGACCAGTCAAGAAATGAGTCTGTCGAGAGATTGCACATGTTCTTATAATCTTATAATCTTATACTTTATGGATATTTTGCACCTCAGATCAGACAACTTTATTCGTCTAGTGGCTTAATCAGCTATACACAAAATATTACTTCTATATAGCCGAGGTGTGCCAATGTCTTGATTGACTCTGATCTGATGTTTCCTTTCGCAGATATCTCAGAGATCTGATACATATCAGAGATATCAGACCAAATGGCTGGCACTAACAGCTATAACTGTTTCAAAAGTTTGCGTGATAAACTCACACAATCGGTTAACTCACAAATGTCATTTTGCATTTTAAAAAAAAAAACGATCCTAAAACTATTTTTGCTCTTAAGGGAGGGGGGGGGGAT
>JBCEWB010046805.1:0-14349 GCA_039654565.1 Peronia peronii | reverse complement strand
CCCCCCCCCCCCCCCCCCCCCCCCCCCCCCCCCCCCCCCCCCCCCCCCCCCCCCCCCCCCCCCCCCCCCAAAAAGTCGAATACAATAACTTTCAGGTTAACGTTTATATGGTTCGATATCTCACGTGATCATCAATCCTTAGAAAACTTCAAAGTTGATTACCGCCCTTTTACTCCTCGTTCAGTTGATCTCCTCACTGGGTCTTATTCCATCATAGGTACTTTCATTGGAAGGAAAACATGCCACATTTTTTTTTTAAATCCTGGACAGCTCCCGGTATCAATGTCATGTTGTTGGTGGTAGTGGTGGTAACAATTTCTATGTTTTAACAAAGATATGGAAAGCGATAATACGTCACATTAACCTCGTTCTCCATTTTGAAGTAGATACCAGCCAGGCTGGGCAGAAAACAGAGAAATTAGTTCATGCCAGTCAGTGTGCCAAAGAAACGCCAACCGACCTTCTGATGTATGTCTTCTATGATGAAGAGTGTCATTATCATTTAGTTTCCAGCATTCCTACATTCCTACAATATCCGGCTCCGTATGTTTCTCATTTTGTGTATGTATATGTGTGCTTTCATCCAAAGAGAGGGTTTAATTTGGTTTTTTCTCAAAATTAATGTGAAATTAATTAATTTTACCTTGAACTATCGGTTAATATGATGTGAAACTTAATTACACTTCTCGCCTTATTTGCATACATACCAGAACACCACCACCACCACCACCACCAACAACAACAACAACAACAACAATAACAACAATAATAATAATAATAACAAAAAACAAAACAAACAAACAAAATTAAGACTATATTGCTATTACTGAGATGCTAAAATTGGCCTTTCCTGTCCACGGATGTTATAAATAGAAGTGTTGACAAATGAAAATGAGGTTTATTCTTGCTGTAAGATGTAAACACAGCATTCAGACACAGATTTTTTCAAAACAAAGAAAGAACAACATGTGACCAAGAGAATGAGAAATGAATAATATTGGCATGAGGCAGATTCCAGTTCTTTAAGGCATCCGCCTTTCAGCTTTTGCAGGACGCTATCTCGGCCTTCTGAGGCAGATAAGCACACAAAGGTTCCCGTTGTGGTTGAGGGGGACATTAATGTTGTTAATGTTGATGATCATAGATGTAATGATGATCACGGAGTTGACCAGGGAGGCAGGCAAAGATGGTAACGATTAAGTTGTAGTTTGTGGCTAGCAATCAACGTAAAAGAAAATAAATAAATAAGAGTCTTTGCCCCCATTTCGGTAACGATGTTATCAGGTGGGGTACCATCCTTCGGTGTGTAATAGATAAACAAACACACAGCATCTCTTCCAACTTACAGTCATCAAAACAACTCGAATAGAACGTAATGCAAATGGTAGCGAGCATCTCTGGTCGACTTTTTAAAAACTTTTAAAAGACTGTCAGTGCCTTGTATATTACTTCATGTTTTATTTTTTAGATGCCTTTCATCATTCAGTGCTAAAGTAACATGATCTTTGTCTTTTTATGGATTCATTAGATCTGTGTTTTGCCCTCATTAGACTCCCCGTTGTGCGTATATAACTTCATTTATGAGGGCATGGGCACAGTTTGACAAATGAGGCATATCTGTTGTTGGATATATAGGTTCATCCATGTCCCCTAAATCACCTTTATTTCCACGGGATGTCTGGCATTTACAATGCAGAACCGCCAGAGGAATTCGGACTCAAAGAAGAAATTGGGACATGCTAAGCAATGGGGGGAGGGGGGGGGGTAACACAAAAACAAATGAGATTTCTCAGGAGTTTTCTTGTCATGAATTAAATGGTGATTGAAGAGAGGGCGAATTGTCCCTAATTTCACCCTAGCACATTGTTAAAAAATTCTTAACAAAAGTATTATTTCACCGAAATAGAAAAGAAATGCGAACATACATGCTCACACACGCACCAAATAGATTCACACAACAAATTAAACAAATAAAGTTTGGTCTAATTTTATCCACCCGAAAACTGTTCCGAAACACCGTTGAATTTTTCATACAGTTATTTTCACATTCTCTCACTGATGTCGTTGATCTCTTCCTTTCAAAGCTTGATAAACAAGAAGCAACTGACAGTGTTCTGGTATTACGGTGTGGTTCTGTTTGTTTTAATCATTCCTGATCTATAATAATGTTTGAATAACACTGAAATTCATCTGGTATCTGCCATACAAAAAAAGTGCAACATGAACGGACAGCAACAGCAACAGCGGAAATTGCACAACTAAAATAACTATGATAACCTGGCCACCGTTGATTTATAAAGGATTATAAAATTGAAATGTCCATCAAAAGAAAAATCCTCCCAGCTTGATTGGATTTTCAAAATCTTACATTATATTTTTCTTCTGTACAGAGAAAAATCGCACCATATGCTTGAAGTATTTAAAATCTTAATTCCCCAACTGCATTTAAATAAATTTATATTTGAGTTCAGAATTCCATAAGTAATTCGTTGATTTTCAAAGAACGTAATAGCTGTAAGGCACGGTTGTCTATTTAGAAAAAGCGTGAGAGCTTATCAAATGTCAGTGTTCACCTTGCTCCTAAACAGTTTAGATCTACAGATCAAATAAAGATAAATGTGAGTTATTGTTTACAAATTTTCATGTCAACTCCTCTAAGATGATTCTCGCCTTCCCATCATGTAGCTTTGATTTTGACATGAAATTGTGCTCTAATTGCTTCCGAAGAGTGTAAAATTCACAAGGTTATGACAGCTCGCAAACGTAGGTTAACCCAATTCTGTCTCTGTCTGAAGAATAAACTGTCTTGATGGGATACTTGATTGGGGAGGATTTTTGTGCCTGTCCTATATCTGGGATAAGGTCATAATCTACTGCCACCAAGGACAGAGTGATATAGATCATTATATAGCATCAAATTAATCGATGTCCCTGTGAAAAATTGAGAACAAGGTCTACCTTGACGGGATTTAAACGTGTTGAAATGACTGCTTTAGTATGAGAAGATGAGGGGAAATGGCTAAAGGCGGCATTTCGTTTTGGCGTGGCTGACACGCAGGTACATGCACAAAAAAAAAAAAGAAAAAGAAACAGACGAAACACCAAAGGCTATTCCGTATTATCTACATTAGTTCTGGAAATTTAAAGAGAGGAAAAAGGGGAATGGAAATGGGTTTATCTATTGACATCCTGAGATGATCTATCAATGTCTTTTCAGAGAAGACAGTATTATATCATGGAATTTTCTCACTTTATAGGGATCTTGGAAGAGAGAGAGAAAGAGAATGAGAAATTGGGAGTAGGGAAGAGCAGGAGAGGGATTAGAGAGAAATGGAGAGCGGATAGGAAGAGTGAGAACATGTGGGAGAAAACAAAGGAAACAGAGAAATGAGAAAGAATCGTAATGAATAAAAAAAAGGAGAGAGAGGAAAGAGGACATGCAGAACATACACATTAAAACAGAGGAGGTTGGGCAGAGATAGGGGAAATTAGAATGTATTTTTAAAAAGATATTCAACATATGGGAGAAAATATTGTAGGCTAATATCAGAAGAAGAATAACATTAACAAAAATGTTACATTAAAGCATCAACAATAGATACGGCAAACAGGAAACACAGATAAAAAGAATGTCACAGCCTACCAAAGTGCAGAATGTGAAATCGTTGGAGACGGAAAAGAAAATATCAGAATGACAGTCGTGGGTTGTTTGCTTTTTATAAGAAAAAGGGTAACAAATTTCAAGGACATAAGGGAAGTTTTATTTATTTCAGCACAAAGTTATCTGACTAAATTGATCTCCAGCTCCTGTTGATTGTCTGATTTGGCTGCATGACCTATTGAAATAGAGCAAAACGCAATGACAGACAGGAGAAAAGTTGCTGCACAACAGGGAGCTCGAATCTTGATGTGTACAAACCGGCTTGGCCACATGGAACTGTATTCCCATAGCACTACTATTATTCACTATGTATATTTTCGTTAAAGATATACCGTAGGTTTATTTTGTTTCTTTCAAGAGAATATGTTTGTTATGATTGTGTGCAGTTATATTTTGTTGAATGATGAAGCTCTTTTTTATGTATTGATAGTGATTTGAGTCCAAAGGATCGTATTGATATTTCGTGTTTCCCTTTCTACAAATTCAACACTGAGCGCCATAAAGAATGTCGAAATAATGCTCAGAAATGAGTTATGAGCATACAGTTAGTCTTCAGGAAAACACTAGGCATTTTGTGTGTAGATGACATGGACAAGGTTTCGTTTTTAGCCCAGGATGTAAATATCTCCATCCATATTGCAATATCAGATGCCTAAAGATGAAGTTATAACTCAGAAAGTCAGTTCTTGTCCACTCGGTAGACATTTTTCATTGTTTTCTCGACAATGACACAAATAGACCATTAGGAACATCCCAGAGAGTTCTTTCTTCTATAGTCATCTCAGAAGCCATCCAAATATTATATTAACAAAAGAAACAAAAATCTTTAGTCAATTGACAAGGATTCTCATTTGCACGAATTATCAAGATAAAAGTGGTCTCGCTGCTGGCAGTGTAATATCTTGTCATTGCAACACAGCTTTATTGATAACGCTATATTGAGGTTAGATAGAAATGGGATAAATGAATGTTCGTTGCCTAATAAAACGTTTTTCTTTGATACTGTTTGCATGGAACTCAATTATTATCTTACTTTCTAGCCATTTCTTTAATCTTCAGTAATCCCCTGCCTTCATTTTTATATACTGACAAAGATTTACAACCTCACACAACAGATAACAAACTGTTTTTAAAAAGTTTTCTTCCGTCTTTTTAATACTTATAGATCCTACCGACTTCTTCGCTGAAAAGTTTGGGGAAAAAAACAACACATTGGACAAGTGTGGCTTTTAATGCTAAAAGCATTTCATAATTTGGTTCTTTGAATTTAAGAGGACGACGGTTTTAACGTTCAGTAATTGAACTCCAAACATAACTCTGAGAAAGCCCTGTGGTCTGATGTCATACTTGACCGTTTCTGTTCATCAGGCGAGATAACCATCAGAAAGAGGGTTGACAGGTCGTTCATCCGAAGTATACAAGAAGCTATTTTGAGATAAAGTGTAACAAGACAGTAAACAAATATGTTTCAGTTATGAACAGGCAGGGAGCTTAAGCTGTTTTGTTGTATGAGCCTATCTGTGAGTAAAACAAAATTCAGGAATTATACCTATATGAATTGACAGATAATAATAAGTTGGAAAAAGTGATTTTTTTAAAGGTCCTTTTACTCCCATGACCAGCATCACATGTAATTTGAGATTCACTTTACTGTAGCCTGCAAATTTTCCTCCACGGAAAGAAAAATGAAACGAAGGGGGTATAGTAATATTTGGCTTTTACCACCCTGCCCTGAACTCAGCATCGAAAAATAAAACCAAAGATGGACACACAAAGGCTTTGGCTGTGAGGGTTTTGAGTAGATTTGAATAGGGCCGTTCATGAGGAAATAATGTGCAATTTTGTTCAATGAGCCTCAAATAAATATTTCGTCTCCGACGGTTTGCTTATATGCGCAAACAGTACTTGTATCAGTAAATAGTTGTAGCTGTTTCCTTCAGGAATTGGGGAAAAAGCAATCACTGTATTATGTCTTCTGATCTTAAGCTTATTGCCAGAATTACCGACCATCCATTTGTCTGACTGAGGATTGTCAGCACAACTGCTAAGTTCATTCTAGTTTCTAGGATTCTTTCCAGCCAGTTTTTGTCTGGGAAAAATTCTGTCATAAACCAGAACCATTATATGAGGTTGTATTGATTCACATAAAGATCTTATAAGATCTTATAATATCATTAAAGCACAACCAGCTATTTTTAATGCTAGTGAATGTGAGGGTAATCCATTCATCTTGTGTAAGAAAAACGTTCTGCAGCAGAACTGGGAAATTTTAGAAAAAGACCTAGAATGTATATGTGTCTAGCTGCTGTACCGAAAGAATGCGTAGGATATATAAAATTTCAAAACATTATAACTTATCGTGAGGGCCGTTATAATTTTCAAACAGATACAGAACGAGATGGTTAGAAACAGTAATCTACAACGAGTACGAATGACGGACTAGATCTAGATCTTAAAAAGCGTACGGTAAAATAAGCATCCCTCTTTAATCTTGCCAGAAAATCGAATGATGTGATGAAAATAATTAGTTGCATCTTTTGAGGTGAGTGGGAATCGGAACTATTTTGGCACCGAGCGCTCACACGTTAACGCTTCACATGCTCTGCTGGCTGGAGTGGCATGGTCCTGTAATGTATGACTGCCTGTCTGGAGGGGGAAATATGTAAGGAAAATACAGGTTAATAGCATGGAACTTTTATCAAGGAAACATTTATTGTGAAAAATAGGCAACTAGTTGATCTGTGATCTTGCTTTCCTATTGAATTCTTTTTTCTTTTTATTGACTGGTGATCGGAGTGGCTACTTATCTTGCCAGCTATTTACTCGCACTGTTTCAAACAAATTATGTTCCTTGCGGACTTTTTGATCTCGTGCTCACGTATCTTCAATCCCTTTTCTGTGCCTCGTTCTTGTAGGAAAGAATCCCATTTTCTTTATCCGTGTCTTTGTATCAGTGTTTGCCACAGTTTCTCTTACTGACTCTCGATTCCTCCACAGATTCTCTCCCACCATTTCTCTTGTTGTCAGTTTGTTATTGATGGTTTTCTCCTGCTTGGTAACCCGTGATTGTGTTTGTTTTTCTTGCATGTCATTCTCACCACTCTCACAGTTTCAATACCCACCTTCAATTTCCGTTTTAATCTGTCCCTTCTCTTCCACGTTTGCTTTTTTGATTCTGTTGCTATTGATGCCTTCCCATTTTCACCACCTTCTGTTTTTATTCCGTATACAACATTTCCCAACTGTTCCCCTTGTCTTCTGCAGTCTCATTGTTACTGATTCTTCATACTCTCTTTTTTCTTTTTCTTCCTTCCCTCTTCTCTTCTCCATCTCTCCCTCCACCTCCCTTTTGTTTTCGTCTATTCTTCTTGATTCAGTTTTCACCCCACGTTCCTTGCAAAGATCAATATCTAACATTGTACCGGATTGTAAATGCATAGAGAGTATGAATATTCTGATGGAAAGTATGGTGCGTGAGCCAAACTTTTTATTTAAGCAGCTAAATCGTACAATACAGGCAATTTCCTATTTTGAATCAATCACCATATTTTTTACACCTCATTCGTGTCGTTTCTCAACAGGGAGTTGATGTCTCACCAACCCATAAACAAGTCAGGCGGGTGCGAACTGCACATTTCTTATTATGGAAACTGCCTCTGATTTCCATAAATATTGAAATCAAAGTTGTTTGATGCCTGAAAAAAAAAAAAGAAAAAAAGAAAGGTAACGCCAGAGATCGGTCGAAAATGCACAAGTTCTCCCCATCCTTACACCAGAGACATAGAAAATAAAATGTGGAATAAAAATGGAAAAAGACAAAGTAGAAAAAAATAATTTTAAAAATGACGAAATTATATTAGATTTTTTTTATTAAACTTTTCTTTTTTACTATGTTTCTCATTAATGTCGTAAAAATCTCATTAATGTCGTAAAAATGTATGACAGACCTATGGCATTATCTTGAAGGAAATAAATTTAATGGTAAAAAGGAAATTCCAACAGATCTAATTTTGTTGTCAGCAGTCGAGCACAGCTACTTTTAAGGCCCAAAATTCAAAATGGGCAATATGATTATAAACGACTGCATTGAAGGTTTGAAATCATCGTAAAAATATTACTTGTGGTTGATTGCCATTTAACGCACTTGAATTTTTTATTATTTTTTTAAAAAAATATTCCACAGTAGGATCTGCATTGATTATTGGATAATTTTTAAATAATACTAAGTTCATGGGTTAAATACCCGTACATTTCAAGGTAATGGCAGCTCTGGCTATATGTTTTGTTTGAATTTCTTAAGTGATGCGTCTTTATGATTCTCAACTGATATTAATTGTTTTTGTTACTTACTAGGAAAAAAATGAACCACCAGAGATAACAATTCTTGCGAGAGACAAAGAGAAATAATACCACGATTGTCGATTGGCCATATCTGCTTTCGTTTGTATTTTAACAAGGAAATTGCTTGTTACATAAGAAAAAAGTACGGTGGAGGGGTGACAGAGAATGAGAGAGAGAGGGAGAGAGAGAGAGCGAGAGAGAAGGCGAGAAAAAGAAAGTTAAAATGAGTCGGCCTTGTTGTCTGCCTTTCCCAAACTAACCACCGGCTGACATTGATGACACCGTGGACTTGGCTCCTATTTCAAGGGCCTCTCTTTTACCAAGTCTCATTTGTATGCCATAGGAGGGAGGCAGTCCTGCCTCGCTCCAGCTTTCATTAGGATCTTGCCTGGCTTTTTATTTGTTGGCATTTCCTGTCTGAGGTTTTGAGCTCGATCAATTGTCTCGGTTGCGTGGGACATTTATAGAGCAACAATTGCTAACGTTAAGTGGACAGAAAACACTCGATTCTCCGTGAGAAATCAAAAGTTTATCATATTCATGAGTTGTCCTGCTTATCTGCTCATTCATAAGTATAAATTTTCTCTTATCTCATCTCCCCCCCTCCCCCCCTCACTTACTCCCCGTCTCTCTCATTCTCTCTGTGTATACACTTTTTGCTTCAATCTCTCTTTGTCTCCATATCTCTCTCGGCTGCCTGTCTGTTATGTCTCGTTGTTTAGTGAATCTGCCGATTACTTAACAATAAGTTTTCCCTCAGTCCGGTGGCTCCCCCTCTCAACAAATACATGATTCCCCGTAAGTCCTCACTCTCTACAGTTGCCTGCCATGTCTCAGTACGCTAATTCCGAGTCTCATTATTCTGTGCTCTACTTCCTCGCTTATTTATATTCATTACTTCGATTTTGCCATCTACATCAGGTTTAGCAGTCCTAATGCGTAAGCTATTTTGGATGTCTTCACCCAATAGCACAACCAACTTGCATGAGAACTTCACTGAAAAACATCGAAAATGCATGTCATAGCCGGCACAGATCGTTTCGCAGTGAAATTTTCTTCCAGCGAAGTAACGATTCGTTTTGTAATTCAGCCGAAGTGCTTTACATCAAGAAAGACACTCATTAATTCCCACGTGGTTTAAAGCGTTGGCTTCCTTAATTTGAATTATTTTTGTGCGAGAAGTTCGGTGTGAAATGGGATTTGAGGAGGAAGTTCAATTTTGAATCTCAATTTTTTTTCTCTGGGTTTTGCCCTGTCGTTTCATGTAAAAGATTCTTCAGTTCCTGATCATTTTTTATTTTTCGGATTTGCATGGAAAGAACTGCTAAAAGTTCTGTCTAGTATTAAATGAGAGCAACTTGAGGGCTGGTTTAGCGATATTTCTGAAAAAAAAAAAAACCTACTGTTTATCAATAAAATAACTGGGCACCTTCATTTTTTTTCTTTGAAATAACATTATATTATCTGATTCATTGTCATAGTGCTGCTTGTATGATAAATATGATGCGAGCGTAATACAAATATGCTTTGTATTTTCTTCGATCTCTGACTTTGTTTAATGAGGCGGGTATCAAAGTTGAAAACCACAACTGCAATCCGACCATAAGAATAAATAACGACATCCACAAAACTGCAGCATATTATGTTCATTCTTGGATATCGTGATTTTGGTTTCAAATTTCGGATAATTTCAAAATGGTCCACACAAGCTATTAATTAATATCCACGGTTGCCAATGAGCTAATAATCTGTAAATTTTGAGATTCATCAAATGTATTCTTTATTCCTACAGAACATCAGGAAAACCCAGACTCGCGGTCCCTCCAACATGACCCTCGATCGCACATGAAGAACCTCGGAGGAAGAAACATCACACTGGAAGAAATTCTTGGACGCTACAAAGGCAGGATAAAACTTCCACCTAGATTAGATACAACGACTAGACTACCTGAGTTTTTGCCTGACGGACCACGCCCTGACATCCCTGACCCCAGTTTCATGCCTGGAGAGGTGGACATCGTGGTACACCATGGGGATGTTGCTTCTTTGCCATGTACCGTGCAAAACTTGGGTGCAAGACAGGTAAATTATATTTCGTACGACTGCCAGAATCATGACTGAAGTGTCTCTCTCTCTCTCTCTCTCTCCTTTCTTCTCTCTCTCCTTAAATTGAACTGTGAAGGATGGATATAAGAAAACTCCTGTGGTGCAATATGCAATATGTGTATGAAAATGTGTATTTGAGTGCAGTATTATACTGTTAGTTGCGTTCATTTCTAGCCAGAAAAAAAAGTCAACAAAATGAGAAATAATGTACCTAATGACAACAATTAAAGATAGAGGAAGACACGGCCTTCGATAGAGCAAAGACAGAGTATGTTCGGAGCTTACAGACTATGGTACACAAATGATAAACCTTGCCAAAGACTAATGAAATCAACTTGGCGACACCACTTTGAAAACCTGCTACTCTTTAGGAGGTATGTCATGGCTAAGCCCCTCTAACGCAATCTACACTTTCTCCTCCAGTTCAGAACGGAACGATGAGGCAGGAACCATAGAAGTCATTCGTCTGTTAGATAGTAATAGCTGAAATAGACCAGAATGCAATGAATGTTTTCCTGTAGTGTTGAAGAAAAAACAAGCCTTCTGTAAATGTTCCTCCCCTACTAATATTAAGAATGCAAGGTCGATGGGTACATGCCCAGACTTATTATCTAGTATTAAATGCAGCATAATCTTCCTTTCTCTGGCCAGAGGACAAAAACCTAATGAAAACAACCCACGGCCATAACTTGCTCATAGCATGTGTGCTCGTGATAATTATGATACACGAGGCGCCTAGCAGTTGCTGACTGCTGAAGGGAGGCATGACGAGTGATAGGCATGGAATGTCATACAGCGCCATAGAACGGAAAGCCAGCCCTGTTCGAATCGATATGCTGACGGTGGTCCTGCTGAGAGATGGAAGTTTACACAGCACAGTTGTCTCAAGTGCATACGCATTAGTTGTATAATAATTAGGGTTAATCTATGTACATTTTTGTACATGGAAATCATTGTATTGAAATGAAACGATCTCGTGTCCTTGGTCATTCGGTGGATGAAATTGCCCATGATACTGCCATGTAACGTTTTTTCTTTTAATAGTTTGTTTTTGCGTCTACCGAAACTGTTCAAGTGTTTCTTTTCATTCCCCTCCTCAGTGGGTCGGAATTAATATCACAGCTGTTGACCTCTCATGGGTCATCTTGACCCCATGAAGTGCAAGATCAGCTATGCAATTCCAATGACGCTTTTGTCATCTCAGGCGATCTCCCAATATCTGAAGGCACGAGCCCACTCGAGCTGCCGGAGTCGTGAAGTTCCCAGTGAAACGGATAGCATTTCGCAGAGCTAACAAATCGTTTCAAATAAATTTTGGAGAGTTAGCTTTCTTTCTTCATCCCCCCCCCCCTCCCTCCCCTCTCTCTCTCTCTCTCTACTTGCGAAGAGAAGCACATTCTTCGTCAGCACAGATGATGACATAGGATGTGCTCAATATTTCAGAGGGCGTTTTACTTCCCAGTGAAGGCGGCACTATGTAACAAGCAGTCACCGAGGGACACATTTCAGCGAAATTGCTCTCAAGAGAAATTCAAAGAAGCTAATGCATTCTTTTGTTGAACGCAATGAGCAGACACCATTTGCACGGTATGAAATTCCATAATTTGGTGTTCTATCTGAATGTAAGAGCAATGAAATAGCTGGGGAGAAAAAAAAAAGAAAATTTTATGGAGACAGTACATATTCATAACAAATGAGAGTTGAGACGCATGAGAAAGAGACATAAAAAATAAAAAAGATGGGGAGAGACAAGTGAGCCCATAATCTGTGAGCTATAAAGAGTTATAGGAAGGATTTATAAGAGATCAGAGAAAGGCATGTTGATAGTATACGATCTATAGTTCCCTCAGTAAAGCACAATAACCTGAATTGTATTTATCCATTAAGCCATCTGCATAAAAACCCATTGTCTACAAAGTATTGCCCAACCGTACAGAATCCCAGATATACTTAAATAATCATGAGCGGTGGAAGAACAGGAAATTGGTATTAGGAACAGAAAGTCATTTTCGGTTGGAAGCAGTTGCTGTCACCTGACGCCGATCAGTTATTTTCCCGTTGGGCGACGATCGATTTGCCGAGTCTAGAGTTATGGACCCCCTGCCAAATTATTATCGCATTCTTGATGATCGAAGGGAATTGAAACTATCGAGGTTTGCTAGTTGGATCTCTACATCTACTCAGATTTAACGAATTAGGAATACTAAGGCGGTGTTGGCAAAAACTAGTTCGACAGAGACACTATAGTATAAACAATACCATAACAAACTTCAAATTTGCAGGACAGTTCACTGTTCAGTTTACTTCCAAATGACTCGAGACATTGCCGATAAACTCAAACCTATGGACGTTTTTCTCGATTCCACACTACACAAAATAAATGTGCGGATTACGTCTAAATGTCATGCTGACGGGTAAACCTGGTGAATTACCAGGTTATGTCAGATGTGAGTGTTAAATTTACGTACATAGCACTATTTAGTGAACTATTAATAGTCTGTGGCTGTGCACTGGCTGTGATTCTGGCTTTGTCTTTTGTATAGCAAAACAAAAATATTTCTTGTAAATATAGTGAAATCATCACATCTGAAGTGCTGACTGATGCTGTGTATATTGTAATTCATGGCTGTAACAGCAGAAATGGCGCAAACAGTTTGTCATTATTAATGTTTGGGGGTAATAGGGCAAAACTCATTTCCAAAATAAAACACACAACAAACAACATGATTGCCTAAAATCTTTAAAATACTTCCTGCTATATCAGTGGTCTCATTTGAAACGTGAGACACATCACCGCACAATGGGCCATTTTGACCGTTAGGTAAATTATCAGACTTTGCTGGGTACAAGATGTACAATACAAGCATTGTAATGAATAGAAAAACTACATTTTCTCTTCTTATTTGAAACATGAATTACAGAAAAGTCTAAAATATTTACCATGTGATGCTTTTTTTTTTTTTCAGGATAATTTTTGCTTCATATGTTTGAAATAACACATTTTTCCGTTTTTTCCTTCTATTATATAAATACGTCTTGTACTAGGCAAAGGAAAATAACAGTTGGCTGAAAAAAAAAATAGCTATTAAGATTTTCTGACAACAAACTGAAAAAAATCCGTGGAACATAATTGATCTCATTGTTTGAGCAACATAATGATCTATTCATAATTTTATTCCTTTAGTTTCGTTTCTGGATTAAATCATCATTGTTCAGTAAGCGACATAGAGCATATTGATTTGATGTTAATTTCCTTTTTTTTTCTGAACGTTGACCACAGAATTTCTGATATCTGCAATGTTATACTGGACAGTTATAGGGTGGACATTCCATACAGACAGAAAGACAACCCATAAACAGATCTGGTAGACAGATAAATAGATAGATAGATAGATAGATAGATAGATAGATAGATAGATAGATAGATAGATAGATAGATAGATAGATAGGCAATATGAGTATGGGTGTGGGAGTGAGTGAGAAATTGATGCAGATGAGCAATAGAGAAATGCGGAGAGGCATTATCTGTGGGTGCCAGTGGATTGGTCTGGGTAATTGCTGCGGTAGGCAGATTCAGTCTGATGGAAACAAAATCATAAAGTGCCGGAGCAGACCTCTTAAGTGGGAGCTCAAACAGACGTTAACTGAAAACAGAATGTGTCTGCGTCTCTCAGCTGTTCGTGACGTGTTGGTGTCTGCGGATGAGTATCCCGCCAATGGCATGAAAAGGAAAAAATGAAGGAACAAAACAGCGAACTGGGATGGAGAATTTGACCTGCAATAGTTAATGCACATTCAGTGACGTTGCCATAAAAAGTGATACATTTATCTACCATTGTCAGTTAATGAAACATACATATTGCAGCCTGCATAAATGAAATTAGAGATAGTTTCTCTTACTGAAAATAAATCTTTTCCTTTTCAAAATAGCACGGGCAAAAAAGTAACTGCTTTGTGCAAATTTTGCAGCACTTCAATATATTCAGTAACAGTGCAGCAATAATCATTGATGATATAGAACATTTACATCGTAAGTATTGCTGCGATCAAAGTGCAAATTTTTCAGTTATTAAAAACAACTGGTTCTTTAGTTTTAGAACAGCAGAGAGATCACCAAATTTCTATTTTATGCACAGTTTTGCAATACCAATATATTTTCAATCTCAGAACAACAAAGATGGATGCCATAATACGTTTACTTCGCGGAGCATACCTCTGCAAAAGTTTGTGGGGGGGGGGGG
>JBCEWB010046795.1:0-14351 GCA_039654565.1 Peronia peronii | reverse complement strand
ACACACACACACACACACACACACACACACACACACACACACACACACACACACACACACACACACACACACATCGATATTTTGACTCAACATTGGAAAACTCCAGGTTCTGCCACCAACCTCCCCTTCCCGTGATGATGCATCAGTATGATTACAACTATTGTTGTGCCTAATATGATTGAATAAGTTTGCAAGTTCAACGGTATATCAAAGAATGTATACATAAATTGGATGATCAAGGATTCAAAGGGAAGTTATCAAACACGATGCCTATGTATAAACATGCAATGTTTTCTCAAATTATGTTTATACTAATGATTTCAAATTTTAAAATAAAGGCCCACTTGGCATAAAAAGTTCAGGCCTCGTTTTATTAACATGATCCTTCAGAAAGTGACTCAAGAAGCATCTCTGGGGGCTTGTTCAGGGCTGCCTGAAGCTGCCTCTCATTTGTTTTTTTGTGTTGGGGTTTAGCTACACATCTGAACGACAACAGCTATATTGTGTCTATCACGATGGGAACATTTACACATTAAAGGCTGATCAAAGTATATAATAATATAGATAAGATGTAGCCCTGAACGGATAATGGGATTATGAGTTATGAAAGGATATAAAAATGTGTATATAAGTTTGGATAATAAAAATAAATACTACATAGCAAAACTGAAAAGATTGATGTAAGCAATTTTCTGGCGTCCCGTGGGGGTCGCCGCATGCTTCTCAACCTATCTGTTATGAGGTGGTTAGAATTTGTCATACAGATCAACATGGCATAAAAAGTTCAGGATGGCCTGTGACTTCATTTTGTCAAAAAGATCCTTCAGAGAATGACTTGAGAAGTGGGCTTCGCGAGTGTCTCTTAAGTCACAGGCCACATACTGTGGGGGGCATTTTTCTTCTGAGAAGAAAAGTGTGAGTGAGGTGAGAGTGACCCAGACGCAGGCGATTGAGGACCATCTGGTCTCGTCTTCACGGCTGAGCAGACCCTGGACAAGGTCCAAAGTCTGATTGGATAGAGTAAAGTTTGTTTGCAGTCTGTTGATTCCATTGCTGTACCCATCGCGATTTGATGTACTCGTTGAAGATCGGCCTGAGATCTAGATGAGGGACTCCCTCATCCAGGGGATCTAAAACCAGGCTGACCTTGGTGATGGTACAAAGCATAGCTTCGTATCTCCACCGCTTGGCTGACAGCTTAGTTTCTTGCAGGCAGACTGCAACAGCTGATGACCTATCTCAGCCTGTTGCAGCTCCGGCAAATTGGTCCTGAGGGCCTCTGCAGTTCCACTGGATGAGGCAATTCTTAGTTTCAGTCACAACACTTATTTTGAATCTCTCTTGGAAGCTGGTGTCGCTTCCACCTTCTTAGAATGTTTGGACAATGATTTCTCTTTCTCTGCCACCCTGCTGGGTGTCAAGGAAAGGAAACATCCTCTTTCCTTTGTTGGGGAATGGGGAGTGGATGAAGGGGGAGAGGCCGGGAGAGGGGTTTGTTCTGAAGGGTGATGGAAGGTGGTGGAGAGGGGGGGGGGGCCAAGGGAACTGGAAAGGGGGGGGGAGAGGAGAGGGGGAATGGAAGGCATGGTATCCACGCCCTCCATGTTGAGAGAAAAATTTGTCAAGGTGGCAAACCTGTTTGAGGTTTTCATCCCGGCATCAGAGGCCCTCACCTGTGACAAGAGTCTCTGGGGACCCTTAGATTTTTCAGTGGGTGCCCTCCTGCAAGACCCCCCACTGGAAACCTTTGACACGTTCACTCTTTTTCACAACTTGAGCAAAAGTTTTGTTGGACTTCGTCACTGATGATCTACAGCATACTGCCCTACGCACAGTGATAAACGTGCCGCCATGAGTGGCTCTGTGGCTTCTTGCCATCTGGGGCGGTTCTTGTCGAATGCCGTATGCTTGCCTTGGCAGTTGGGACACTTGAGAGCTGCACTGCAGTCCGTATCGGAGCGTCCCCCTTTTTCACAGCAAGCACAGATGGCGATGTGTCTGAGTGTGGCCAAATCGCTGACATTTAAAGCATCGCATGGGATTTGAGACATAAGGGTCCACCTTCAGTTGAAGGTATCCCGCCTTGATGCTTGCCAGTGGTGATGGTATGTCGAATGTCAGGATGATGGTGCTGGTAGTGATTCTCTGACCTCTGTGGCGGATGCTGATACGCCAGGTGTCAGTGACTCCTGCAATGCCCTCAACTATTTTTTTTTCAGGGCAGCCATCTAAGTCTCGGCTTCTAATGAGCTGTTCTCTAGAGCTGTTCAGGCTCTTGTGAAGTGTCACACTCATGGGCACATCCAGAAAGGTTTTTGCCTTCAGTAGTGCCTCTGAATGGCGGTGTTCCCTGCATTCAACCAGCAGGTCGCCAGACTGTGGTTTGGAGATGCGTTGCTCAGTGACCATGCATGCGTGTTTATAGATCTGAAAAAGTTAAAGTTTGTCAGTGATTTGTCCGTCGGTTCGCTGTGAACCACCAAGAAGCTCTTAAAATTCTTACGACTATTTCTGGAGAAGAATGGGGAGGGTTTGACCCCATCTAGTCTCCGTTTTTTATTTGCAAGGTTGGACGGCACACCCGCACCGTCCAGTCAGGACTTCTTGTGAAGGTCGGGGATTGGGATGGGAGGATTTTTAGTTGTAGTATCCATATATTTGATTATTGTTGGTTTCATCACCAGAACGCTCCAACCGCCATGGAGTCCAAAAAGGGGACACATAAACACAAATGCTCAGATATCCAGAGCTGAGTGCCAGGGCTACTGCAGGAAATACTCCCGCAGGATTGATCCTAAACCTGCTCCACTAAGGAAAACAGAACTCAACCGATTGGATGAATTTGGGCCTGATTCACCCGCCCATCTCAGAGGAAGGCCAGGCTGAAGCAGTGTATTGATGGGGGTACAGTCCGCAGACTGGGCCATCTCAACTACCAGGATCTCATTCTCTCCCCCCCTCCCCCTTACAGGTCACACCCCACGGTCAACAGGGTGCCTATGTAATCGTAGGAGAGACAGCCAGACCTATGTTTTCACTGGACCAGGTACTGATGGGGTCGTGAAGGAAGAAAAGAGGACAGAAACGAGGGCAGAAGACAGAAGCGAGGAGAGAGAGAAGCGATGTCTCCCCTGGAATGTCAAGGATGGCACTCTATGGGAGACACCCCACCGATGGGGACTTACACAGCCTGCTGGTGGGAGCAGAGAACCTGCTTATAAACCTGGGTCCCTGCAGGGGGAAGCTGCCTCTCAATTTTATGCAAATCTCTAGTTTTGTAGTAGATGGGGAAGTTGTCTATGCCTACAGAGCAGTGGTCCCTGAGCCAGCTGATCAGCTGAAGAATTGATTCAGATGTTAAACAGCATGGGCGAGAGAACACTCCTTCTGGAACCCCTCTTCCTGTTGAAAAAGAATTAGAAAGGATAGAACTGAGCCGGAAAGTGAAGGGTCATCCGCTCTGGAAGTTCCAAATGAAGGTGAGGAGAATATCTCGGAAATCCAGATGATGCAAATTCCTCAATATCCCAAAGTTTCATATGGTGTTGAAAAGGATCACCATCACATTTTGCTTTTCCACAAATGCTTCATGGACAAACGTCTTTGGGCAGACAAGGTGGTCTGTCGTGAAGTGCTTGGTCCAGCAGCTGCAGTGGAAGTGGAAAGGCACCAGTTGTTCTCCAAAACCCAGTTCAAGCCATTGCTCACCAACTATTCCATCACTCTACACAGGCAGCTGATAAGGGCAATGGGACAAAATTGGAAGGGGTGGGGTGATCTTCCCTGGGTTTGGAAACAGGCATATTTTGGCACCTTACCGGAAGCAATGTGATATATCTTGGATTTCCCAGCAATAGCTGACAGAAAAGAAAACAGCCCAACTTTTTTCTTTTGACCGTAGGTCCTTTTTACGGTGTGCATGTGTCACTGGCATATCTATTTCATTCTGAATATGTCCTTGGAAACTTGCTAGAGTGTCTGGTTGACATGGCAACTTGGATCTTGTATTTTTGCCCTGTTTTTCAAATTTATCTCCTCTGTTATTATCACACCAATTCATTCCAAACTTTGCATGTCACATGTAACATCAAATATCTAAAATGTGACGTGAGCAAATTGAGGTTTCGTTGATCCTTGTTTCTAATGAATTTTTGAAAATACCATATATCATATATGTAAAAAAGTGGCATTTACATTCACTATTTTTTTTAAATAAAAAAAATAAAAGAGATACAGAAAAAAAACAAAAACAAATGTACTTTTTGTATGATGTAAAGGAAAGCATGTGGGTCAAATATGATTAAAAGATGTTGGTAAGTTTTGAAGGAGATAGATATATAATCAAAATGCAAAACATGAAATCCATTGTCCATAAAACACATTGCAAAAAAAGTCAGTATGCACAAAACTATACAATTTGGCAGATGGAACATCAAGGCAACTGTGAGTCATGAAATATGAAGCCCTCTCTCTCCCTCTGGGACCAGCACTCCCCTCCCCAACTTAAGCCACAATCAGGTGAGCATTGCCCCCAGGGACTACAATAGTGAAAACAAAAATACTTTAGCTGTATGTCTGTAAAATTGTTCTGATATCTTATCTTCTTCTTCTCTCTATTCTTCTGCTGTTCTTATTCTCTCACTGTCTCTATCTGTGTGTGTATGGGGAGGGGGGAGGGGGAGAGGGGGCAAATGTGTGTGTGCTTGTGCATTTTTGTTTGTTTGTTTGTTTGTTTTTTTGTTACAGATTATTGTGGTTTCTGATTTGTTTAGTTTTGAATCATCTGTTCTCTCACTGCTTATAATACTTTTCTTTGCTCTCTTCATCAGCTACATTATTAAAGCATGAAACATGCAACATTAACATATGATTTGTCACAGGAAAGTAACATTTTATTGTCCTTTTGGGTGAGGCAAAAGGTGCATCATCTTTGTAGTTTCTTTTTATCGGGTTTTGCAGTGTGACTATCACTTTTCTTGTTCTACCGCGCTGATAAAGACTCCTTACAAAACTGATACCAAGAATATTGAGGCAACTAAACAAAGAACTTGGCAAATTGAGGTTCTTTATTTAATTAGAGACATGATTCCACATAGTTCCAGCCTCAGGATTAGAATCTGATTTTTGTGGTTACTATTTTACTTCATCATCACCATGCCTTTGCAACATTCACTATAAAAAATTGCCATTGTTGGTGAAGGCCCAGACTATGCTGTAGGTACCAATATTCAGGTTACTGTTGCTACAATTGTTATCAAATCTAGCATATTATAAAACCTAATCAGTGGCCATCATATTCTGCTTAGGTGATAAATGTGTGGCCTAATTTCTCCATAGAGTTACTCCTCCTTTAATGCTGCTATTAGAGAGGCCTCTACAGTTTCACTGGATGCATCAGTTTTCTGTTCAAACCATGGCTCATTAACTATGATCAATCAAAGCCAATGTCGCTTCCACTTTTTTTTTTTTTGCTGTTGTTGGTTTTGTAGATGACTTCCTTCTCAGTGTTTTTAGTGCTCTTTTTTTACTACTGTCAACTACTATCCTTGTCAACACTTCGGGCATGCTGCTTAACTGCATTGGCAAACATGCTGCCGTAGATGGCTCTGCAGAACAAAATGGCTTTTTCTTCTTGCCACCTTGGGCAGCTCTTGTCCAATGCCGTGTGGTAACCTTGGCAGTTGCAATATTTGGGATCTGCAATGCAGTCCATGTCAGAGTGACCCCTTTTTGGCAGCTGTAGCGCATTGCATGGGACTAGGGATGCAAGGGTCCACTGGCAGCATCGGTGTGGCAAATATCAGCGCTGGTGGGAATTTTCTGACCTCCATGGCGGATGCGGGTGTCAATAACTCCAGCAAATACCCTCAACTATGTCTTTCTCAGGACAACCATCTAGATCATGGCTTCTAATAAAGCCCATGGAGCTGTCTAGACTTTTGTAGGGTGACAAACTCTTGGCACACAAGTAGAGATGTAGGCCTTCGGTATGCCTCTGAATGACATTGTTGCATATAATCAACTAGAGATGGAAAACAGCTCCCAGGTTCCACACATATCAAGAAAAAATTATGTAAAACATTTATTATGAGAAAAACAAATAAACAAATGCTTGAGAAATGAAACATCCCAGGAACACATGGAGTTCCCGATTGTTGAAACTGATATAAAAGTTTTAGTGAATACTTTCTGATGGGTCCTGCATTCTGATGCAATGCATCATTAATGTGATGAAGAGGGTTGAGAGAGTGAAGGAGCAGTAGTGGTCATGTTCCATTGTCATGAAATCTGCCCTACAACTAAGTAAAGTATAACAATATTTTAGGTGCAGTCAAAGGGAAACACAGCAAGCAGCATCCATGTGTTCACAATTAAATCCAAGATTACAATTACCTTTATTATTTCCAAGCCAAGATAATTTTAGGCTATAATCATATCTTAAGGGGGGGGGGGGGGGGGGGGGGGGGGGTCCTGTACGGCCCTTGTGTTTTTGGAAAAAACCCCCCCCCCCCCCCCTTAAGGTTCAAAGGATTTACAATACCAAAGAGTATACAAGAACACATGCACAAAAAAAAAACAACATATGTTCAGTTGTTGAACAGCATGTAGATCTATCCTTACCATATTATAGTCCAAGCTGTGTATGCAAGCTACATAATGCCTTTTCCATGCTCCATATTCATTGTCTGCTGGTGTGTAGGGCAGATACCAACCCAGCCGGACACATTTTTCCGTCCAAACTGCTTCCTGTAACATTGAAATATTAAGTTAAAAATATGTTACGTCCATTACAGTTAATACTATCTTAGACAAAAAACAGACACATAAAGAGACGACAATGTACACAAATAGATTTCCATTTATTGTTATCTTGAAGGGCAAAAAGGGAGGTTGGGGTGGGGGGGGGGGAGTGCTTCCTGGGGGTGTTTTTTTTGTTGTTGTTTTTTTTTACTATTGTAGACAGACAAGTTAAACCTTTTACATTGGATTTGGTATGTTTAAATTAAAAGAAAATAGTGAAAAAAAAAATAATAGTAACTTGCTTGAACAGTTGCCATGGTAATGCCATCATCTTGGATTTTGGCTACTCTGAAATGGCTATCTCTGAAAGCTATTTCCTCCATCACATACCAATGGAACTTGATGACAACTAATCAAAGTGTTGTTTGATACATATATTGTCTAAAAAGTTATATATCTATAGCTCTTCATGGGCAAAGAAAAAAAGACTAGCCCTACACTGAAATTTTATATAGCACCCCTCCAAAATTTACATGCAACATTTTTCTGGTCTTGTGAAAATGGTGTATGCCAAATTAATTTGGTTAGGTCCATAAACAAAAACAATAGATGGCAAATTGGTGACTAAAAATTGGATTTTGAGAAAAACAAGAATATGTTTTTTATTTGGCTTTTATCTTCAAAAACAGCCTTTTCTTCAACACCAGTTCCATGAATTCTGTGTCTTTTTTGCCTTTTCTACATTTCTGTTCATATCCTTTCTCGACTTTTGCTCCTTATCCCCTACCATCTCAAGGGCTCCAATTAAGTCACTTCCGGGTTCTTGAGGACCTATATGTGACCTCCATTCCTTTCTCTGTCAAAACCAAAAGTGTGTTGGCCTTTCATTATGATAGAAAGTTTCACAAATATGCTCTGAACAGCAGAAATAAAAGAGAATTTCATTCTTCCTAGGAGATGGAGGTTCATTTCAGAGTATCTGGTGAAAGTTCACACTGAAACTCTGGGTGATCTTGAATGTATTGCATCTCACAGTGTTACCCATGTCCATCCTGTTAAAGCAGCTCAAGACATTGCTAGAGCTGGTCATAAACTAGAGTTTTATGCTTTTGTGTATGATCCTTTGCCTAATTCCCCAGGAATATTGATGATCTACCATTGCATATATCACCCAGAGGAAACACATCCTGACTGAATGTAGGCCAGGTCATCCGGTGAATGACCATGAGTCAAATAAATTAAAATGGACATCCATTTTTTCAATACTATTTTTATATTCATAAAAGGCAGAAATTTCAAGGGAAGACAAAACACCGAGCCAATTTTTTATAGCAGAAGAAGAAGAAGAAGAAGAGGAAGAAGAAGAAGAAGAACAACAACAACAACAATAACAACAACAACAGCAACAACAACAAAAGAGAACATTTCAGGACTTAGGAGAGACGGGGATTGGACACTCTTCCAATATATAAATAATCCTTCAGGCTGCAGGTTTGTTTGTGGGGGTTTAACTGCACATCAGCACGATAACGGCTATATTGTGCCAAACACGGTGGATACATTCATACAGTAAAATTCTGGTCTAGGTGTAAATAGATAAAATGTAGCCCTGAACAGACAATGGGTTTATGAGTTATAAAGGGATATCAAAATGTGTATACAAATTTTGGGTAGTCAAATATTGTACAGCAAAACTAAAAAGATAGATGTAAGCAAGTTTGCGGTGTCTGGTGGGGATCGTCGCATGCTTAACAATGTATCTGTGACAAAGCGATGGTAAAGTTTGTCATACAGACCAACCTGCGTAAAAAGCTCAGGATGGCCTGCGGCTTCGTTTTGTTAAAAACGTCCTTCAGAGAGAGACTCAAGAAGTATGTTTCTTGAGCGTCTTTGAAGTCGGTGCAGTTGATTAATATGTGTGCAACTGTCAGTTGACAGCCACAGGCTACACACTGTGGGGGCATTTCTCTTCTGAGAAGAAAAGAGTGAATGAGGTGAGGGTGACCCAGATGCAGGCGGTTGAGCACCATCTGGTCTGTCTTTGCAGCTGAGCAGACCCTGGACAAGGTCCAAGGTCTGATTGGATAGAATAAAGTTTGTTTGCAGTCTGTCACCATCATGATTTGATGTAGTCTACTCGTTGATGATCGGCCTGAGATCCAGATGAGGGACTCTCTCATCCAGGGGATCTAAAATCAGGCTGACCTTGGCGATGGAATTTGCTGCCTCATTTCCTGCAATACCAACGTGACTCGGTACCCAGCAGAACGCAAATCCACGTCGCGCTCTGATGAATAGACTTTGAAGGCGTTGCAGGAGGTGAGTCACTTTATCATCCCTAAAAGTGGGGTTATTTAGGGCCTGGAGTAGGATAGGGAGTCCGAAAAGATCAGAAAATTGTTTTGTGTGGACCTACTTATGGTGTCTAAAGCCATATTGATGGCTTTAGCCTCAGCTGTGAAGATGGAGGATTTTGGGCTGAGACCACAGCATGTGTTCCCTGGGACAGAGAATGAGCCGGCGCCGATGGCTTTGTCGTCCTTGGACCCGTCTGTGAACAAATCCTCGGAATCAGGGTGATCAGAGATCACCTCTCCAAGCATCCGTTCAAAGACCTCCGTGGGAGTGTCTCGTTTAATTCCCTCCACTAGGTAAAAGATCACTCGTGGTCTTTGGATCCGCCATGGCGGGACGCTTGGAAATGATTTGAATCTTACCTCACCCCGTCTGATCCCAGCCTCCTCTAGTAAAGACTGAAAGCAGACACCAAAGGTGGGAGCAACATCAGATCTCTCGAACATGTCCACAAAGCTGGACAGAAGGGACACTTTGTCCCTTCTGTCTTGGAGAGAGGATTCGTTGGCCGCAACGTATAGACTCTCCACTGGGGATGTGCGATATGCCCCCAGGGACAGTCTAAGGCCTTGATGGTGGACAGTGTCAAGTTTCTGGAGGTAGCATTGCTTCGCCGAGCCGTAGACAATGCTACTGTAATCTAGTTTAGAGCGGATAAAGGAACAGTACGCACAGCATGGTGTCTGTATCAGCACCCCATTCTGCTCTTGATACCCCCTTAAGTGTGTTCAGTGCTTTCCAGGAAGCACTTCTCAGGTGACTACTATGGGGAATAAAGGTCAGTTTTTGATCAAATATCACACCTAGATTTTTTGGCCTCATCCTTGACAGGGATCCGATGTTTTCGGTGAGAAACAGATCCGGATCTCTGCAATGCAATCTTTTTCTGCAAAAATGAACGGCTAGTTTTCTGTGTGGAAAACTTGAAGCCATTGGTATCTGCTCATCCCTGGAGGGTGCCCATGGTTGCCTGAAGTTGTCTCTCAATAGTAGACATCCTCTGGGCCCTGTAGCAGATGAGGAAGTCATCTACATACAGGGAACAATTGGTTCCCTGAGCCAGCCGATCTGCGATGGAGTTGATTTTGATGTTAAACAGCGTGGGCGAGAGGACGCTCCCCTGTGGAACTCCCTCTTCCTGTTCAAAGGAATCAGAAAGAGCTGAATTGAGGCAGATGCTCAAGTGCCGCCCACTCAGGAAGTTCTGCATGAAAGTGAGAAAATTACCACGGAAGCCCAGCCGATGCAAATCCCTAAAAATATCAAATTTCCACGTGGTGTCGAAGGCCTTCTCCAAATCAAAGAAGATCGCCACCACGTGTTGCCGCTGTACAAAGGCCTCTTGGACGAAAGTTTCCAGGCAGATGAGATGGTCCTTCATGGAGCGCTTTGCCCGGAAGCTGCACTGAAAGGCCAAAAGACACTCTTTGTCCTCCACGACCCAGTTCAAACGACTGGTCACCAACTGCTCCATCAGCTTACACAGACAACTGGTAAGGGCAACGGGGTGAATGTTGGAGGATTCATGTGGTCTTTCCCAGGCTTGGGAATAGGCACAACTGCTGCCAGGATGGAGGAAACATGTCTGTGGACCACAGCTGATTGAACAGAGTCAGAAGACAGGTCAGAGACTCCGGTGGGAGATGCTTGAGGATCTGATTGTGAATTTGGTCCGTGCCCGGAGCGGTGTTGCCAGCACTCCAGAGGTCAGACTGCAGCTCGTCCACGGAGAAATGGTCATTTGTAAGGGACGGACAAAGGGGTCATGAAATCGATCCTCTCTTTCTCGACACTGGACTTGTTTTTCTGGAAGGTGGTAGAGTAATGTTGATTGGAGGAGTTTGACGCAAACGCAGCGCCGAGCTCATTAGTGACATCCTCCTCCTCCCGCGAGGGAGCCATCACTTCTCACAATGTGCTGGAATCCAGGGGGTTGAGCGGTACCTTTGATCTTTTTGATCATCTGCTAGATTTTTCCCAGAGGAGACTTAATCTTGGAGATGTAGTGTTTCTAAGAATTTCTTTTGCTCTCCCTGATGGATTGTCTGGTTTTAAGCCTGGCAATTCTGAACCACTGAAGGTTTTCTGTGTGGTCCGGTCTTTCTGGAAGGCACGGAAGGCTGTTTCGCAGGCCTGTAGGGCCTGTTTGCAGTCTTCCGTGAACCAGGCCTTGTCCTTGTGTGGAGTTGCAGAGGTCTTTGGAATACAGGCCTGGGCAATTTCCAAGAGAGTGTCTTGGAACTCTTGCATTGTGGACTGGGAGGTTAGCTGGGTGGAGCAGAGTGTTGTAAAGTGGGACCAGTCAGCCCGGGCAAAGTTCCAGTGTCTCGGCAGGGTGACTGTTACAGGGAAATCCGGAACCAAGCAGATCGGAAAGTGGTCCGATCCGTGCAGGCTATCCATGACCAACCATGAGTAGTCTGCAGAGAATGAAGGGTGACACAGAGAAAGATCGAGAGTGGAGAGTGATCCAGTCGCCGGATGCATGTATATCAGCACTGGATCATTGAAAAGATAAAGATTAGAGTTGGACAGCAGCCTCTTGATCTCTTTACCTTTTGGGTTGATGTGGGAGCTGCCCCAGAGGGGATTGTGGGCATTGAAATCCCCGAGCAGAATGAATGGGCCAGGAAGCTGCCGGAAAAGGAGAGTCAAATCAGCGGCAGTTACAGTTTCTGAAGGAAGTAGATAGATGAGGCAGACAATGATGGGTCTGTGAGCAGTCTGGATGACTGCCATAGCCTGTAGGGGGTGTTTAGGGCAATGGGTCAGTGGAGAACTCTGCCAGGAATAAAGACAGAGACTCCTCCGCCCAGTCCATCAATGCTGTGGCCATAGTGATGGTACAAGATATAGCCTTGTATCTCCACCGGTCGCTCGGCAGATAACTTGGTTTCTTGCAGGCAGACCGCAACAGGTTGATGATAGGTCATCAGCTGTTGCAGCTCCGGCAAATTGGCCCTGAGGCCTCTACAATTCCACTGGATGAGGCAATTCTTAGTTCCAGCAATAATGTTTTATTTGGAATCTTTCCTGGAAGTCTCATTTTAATCTTCCCGACCATAGTGTAAGTCATACGAGGATTATTGGTCTACGATCGGGTTCACCAGTGGAACTTCTGGAGCTAGAGTTTAAGTGGATATGGACCTGAAAATGTTATTCAATCTGTGGAGGACTGAATATAGATGAACCGTTTTTAAGAAATCTCCCTTTTAGCAACTAGTGCATTGCGTTCTGCCCACTCCTATTTCACTTTTCAGGGAATGCTGTATATCTTTTTCAAGAGATTTTGACAACTGTGCATTTGGATTGTTGTTTTATTGTTCCTGTACTTAGGGTACTCCTGTAATTCCTCCTTTAGTATTAGACCTAATGATTTTGGCCTTATTCAACTTATTGTGTAATCAAAAGGAGAGCACAATTTGTTTCCAAAGTGAAAGACAACACAATCTTCGGTGATGTCACTCTTAGAGATAAATATTTAAAAGTTATATATATGCCAAATAAATAAAATAGACTGCCAGACTAATAATCTTACATATATTCAGTTAATCTGACCATTGTAAATCAGCAGTTATAAAAATCTAATTGCTCTAAAAATGTACTTTTTTAAAATTTCCCTTTTTAAACAACATTGAAAAGCCTCTCCTATACAACAAACATTTCCTTTCATATACAGCAATATCCTATTCACATTTTATATTTTTCATTATTGCCCGGATGAAGAGCCCACCAGGCTTGAAAATTTGGCTAGCGATATTAGTTTACTTTATTAACTCAACTCCAAGTTCTTCATGTTATTTTTCAACTTTTTTGATGTATCTGATTATTTGCCGTCTTAATTTTAAGACATTTTTTTTCCTGTTTTAATGATTATCTGTTCACTGACTTTTTAATTAAGTTTATCTTGACTGTTTGCTTGTTAACTTTATAATTCTGAATAACATTCATATTGTTTATGTATTTTGAGGAGAGGGCAGAACAAAATTAACGTTGAAAGCATTCAATATTTAGCCTTTGCCTAGAAAGGTTGAAGCATCCATTCCCTAACATCTCAGTTCCTCTATTTATATATGCAATAAATTCAAACCCAGTTGTGTGAGCATGAAGATTCCAGACATGTATTCTTATCATGACACTTCATGCAATCAGTGCTTTAAATTTTGCCTAAAGTTGACAGTTTGTATCCATCTTATTGTTTCTCTCTCTGCAGATATCTCAAACATTCAAACTTTGCTGCCCTGATGCAGAGAGTGACAGAGAATCTACAGTGGAACACGCTTAAACCAAGATTTTAGGGACCGGACATATTATTTCGGTTTCAAGATATTTTGGTTTATCCAAACTGGTATGGTGAAAGTTGCTAGAAGAGGGGAACCAAGTTTTTTTACAATTTAAATTCAAGTGAATTAGAGGTGAGTTTCTTTTCGACATCTTGAATGATCAGATTTGGTTATCAGTGAAGACAATCTTCACAGTAATGCCTGGCGCATGGCAATGTAACTAACCACGTGGGTCATCTGAAACTACACGGTGCCGTAACATCATGCCACATCAGACAGTGGGCAACACGATCAATGACGTGTTGTCCGCCTTGCCTCGTCAGCACACCGCATAATTTAGATTCCACAGACAATGCACAGTTGCTTCACTGACATAATTCCCACCGTCCCCTACCCCTCTAAATCTAAGAGACCTGCTGGTTGTCTCTGGCCTGACGATGAGAGAATGGCGTGTCGGCACTAAGCGTGCTTGATTAACTCTAGACCTGCAAGTGTCTCGCGCGAAGAGCGGCATTCGATGTGTGCGGCTGGGTGCTACTTGCCAGGGGCACTCGTCCTGCTGAGCAGGGCAGGTTGCCACCGGAGTTATGGTGAGGTCTGTTGTGGTCAATAAGTAATCTAAGTGAAACTATGATGATATAAGTGCAGGTCAGAGTTCACATAAACAAACACAATAAGTCTTGGCCTTTTTTTTTTTAGCCCTAGACAACCCCGTAATTAGTCATCAGCATGTGGGTACGCTGATTTTGTTTTTCTTAACTCTAGAACTGCAACCCAGCCTAAGAGCTACAACGCCCTGCAGCGCGCCTTTCCGGGCTTGTCAATCTGGATCTCGGCGCTAGTGCTTAGCCTCAGGGTGTTTGTTTTGACTACAGAGACTCCACCTTGGCTTTGGATGACACAATGCAGGCCCAGACTGACCACCTTGCTGACCAATGTCTTTCTTTAATCCCTCCCCTAACTCCACCCTTT
>JBCEWB010046784.1:0-14351 GCA_039654565.1 Peronia peronii | reverse complement strand
TCTAAAATGAATTTCCATGTCCTATAAATAGTGAAATTTTCCTTTCTTTCTGGTGCTTCAGAGCTCAGTTGTGGACTGTATGCTATAGTAATGGTCAAGACACTCTTGGTTTGGACAAAAAAAGATATGGGGGGCACATATAGGCCCTCAAGAACCCAGTATTTACTCTATGGGAACCCTTATAATGATGGGGAGTAGGGAGCAAAATTCGAGAAAAGATATGCCCAGAAAGCCGAAAAATGGCAATAAGAGACACAGAAGTCGTGGAGAGAGGGTTACTATGTAAAAAAAGTGTTGTTCCAAGGCTGAAAGCCGAACAATAAATTCTCCACGTCCATTTTTCGCTGAAAAAAAACTTCAAAGTCATTTTTCTCAAAACCCGGTTTTTTGACGGTTTTTTGCTATCTACTTTTTTGTTTCAAAACCAATCCTAACTACATTTGGTATACATCATTTTCATAATAAGACTAAAAAACGTAGATATGCGCAATCCATTCGGTTGGTAAGTTGTAGAGAAAAATGGGTTTTTATTGTGAAAAAAACGGCGAAATTTGATTTTTTGTTACCTGGCATTTTCAAAAATTTCTAGAAAATTTTCTATTTCACAGCTAGGGCTGAAAATACGTAACATTTTAGATATTATGTCAAACAATACGTTCACTAAGTTTTGTCAATTTCCGTTGAAATTTGACAGAGGAGATAGATTTTAAAATCAGTCAATTTAGAGACGCCAAAATCCAAAATGGCAGGATTGCCATGGCAATCATATAAAAAAGTCGATTTTTTTTCACTGTTTTCCTCTAATTTGACATACTTAATTCGATTGAAAAAGTTAAAATAGTCTATCTTTAATAATAAAAAAAATCACCTCCAGGACGCGCCCCTCCCCTCCCCCTTAATGATTGGGACACTGAAAAGTGAAAAGAAAGATTTTATGTGCCAATTTATGTGTAAATAATTGCAGCCTGGCATTGAGAACATGAAATGAACTTGAAAGAGAAGGAAAAATTATCTTTGCCACACGTAATCACTCAGCATTACCCATGGCTTGCTCCTCCCGTTATCCAGGTGAAAAACTTGCAACGTGACTTGATGAGACGGTACCAGGAACTCAAAGCTTGGAGTGCAGGTTGTTGCTTGCCATTCCTTTTGCTGCATGTGTTTGTTTCACTTTGCTCGGTTAATAGATACTAAGGGCTAAAGGTGACAGTCTATAAGACTGATTACATTGTGAGACACTTAATTTGGAGTTAATCACAACTATGCCTGAATTATCAGAAAAATTATATTTGACCGTCATATAAGATCCCTTGTAAGTTGAAGACCTCTTAGGATTAGATTTGAAGATCAAAGGAAAATGAAACAGTTAATTCACAGTTGCAATGCCAAAGAAAATGACTGATGTAACATTTAATTGCAATTCAAATTTATGGAATTTTATGAAGGCAGTAGAGGTTTTTTGTCGGTACCGTTCTTCACAAGATTCACTGTATCTCTGGGTATCTCTGGTAAATGAGCTGTCTAGAATAACTGCAAGGCAGAAAGAAAAAAAGAAGAACAGCAGATAACGTGCCAATTGAGCAACATATATTGATTAAATATTGAAGCCCTGAAGTTCATTTCCATACTTTTTCTTTGCTTTTCTTTAGTTTGGTTATTTCTCCTTATCAAACAATTCTGGAACAAAAAGAACTATTAATAACCTCATTTAACTCATAACATATTCAAACCTTATGTGTCACTGAAAAAGTTACAATTGTTTTGTATCAGTATCTTAGAAGAATTAGAAAGAGGTTTACAATATACATGTGTAACTGTAGTTGTATGTGCTCAATAAACTCATAAGTTTTAATATAATCAATGTGATCTATGACAATGTTTGCTATAACCAGGCCCTGTGCTTATCACAAGACACTAGCACCCAGCACAGTGTGTTGCACAAGACTATGTAACTCACACAAGGTTTATAATTTAATGTCATGAATTGACTTCTGTCTTCCTGTTCGAGTGCTGATAGTTGCAAACCTGTCTCCCTTAAACACCAAAATTTCCCCTAACGATGTACAATTAAAAAAAGAACTGTTATATGTCTTGCGCCCAGGGCAAATCGCTCTGGGCGATTCGTGAGTTATGGCCGTTTTTAACTATTTTCTGACTCAGGTGCCAATTTTTTTTTTTTCAGGTTAGAAAAGGTTGAATTTTTGTTCTATGGAAAACAAATAAAAAAATGTTGGTATCTCAGTCGGAAAATAGTTAAAAGCGGCCGTAACTCCAAATCTTCCGGTGCTACTTCCAACTCATTTGCCCTGGGCGTGAGACATATGCATTAGAATTCAGTTATTCATAGTAGATGTAGATATAGTAAATTATCAAGAGGAATCACAGTCCTATAGTAAAGGAGTCCAAGGAGCAGTTCACAGTTGAGAAAAAAAAACAACTTATAAATACTGGAATATCAAGACTTTGTTAATGGGATATCCAAAAAACATAGCAGGTGAAATTAAATAAATTTAAATTATCTCTTTTGTGAGAAAAAAAAATTTCATTATACATCAGATATGTCAAAAAAACTTTTTTGACGCAGGAATTCAGCGATGCTCCTCTTAACTCCTGCTTCTTTGATTCCATACATTGCATAGCAGTTGTGTATCATAAACAGTGGATTATCACAACAAATTATCATTAATAATTTATCATGTATGGAAAGTCTGCAAATTATGAAATAGCTGTGGTTCATAGGCAAAACTAGATCTAAATATTCCGTCAGGACGTAGACATGCTAAATATTCATACAATATAAATATGTTATATTTCTTCTCTTTAGATTTTGGTTATGCAATATTGTCAAAATTGTTATATTTATAGTCCAGTCCATTTCTCTGTACTTTAAGACTTGGAAGATAACACCCACATCGTGTAGTGCTAAATCATGATTTTGAAAGTAGAGTGTAAACCATATACAGATGCAGGGAGCAGTTTTGATCAAATCTCATGCTGGAGCCAGGAGTGTTTAGTGCCAAACGCTTGATTTGATCCCAGCTTTGTTCCCTATATATCAAGTTACAAGGAGCAGTCGTTTCCCTGTGTGACTAACTGTGACCCAACAAGCTGCTTCATGATATACTGTTTGAAATTGTAATGTGTCTTGTTAACAGGTCTATTATGTAAAACCTTGTGCTAAGAAATTGGTTATCTGTTTCATAAGGGAGACTTAAATTCAGTTCTTCAGGCTGGTTGGAGATTCTGAATGTATGTGCTTGCAACACTACTATTTCATGAGATTTATCAAGTCATCAAATCTTTGCAGTACCTGAGACTCAGTGTCTAACTTTGCAGTTTGCAACTGATTCAGGACAATCCATTGTTAGTCATGCTGGTCTGTGTATTCAGTATTAATAAAAATTTCTCTGTTGAAGTGGATTGAAATCGCAATTTCCTTTCACATGCATTGATCATCTGAAATGATAATTTTCCTGCAATAGTCTGATGTGATGCAATTTTCCTGGGCATTTTTACTTTTTGATAATAGTCTCCAAAATGTTTTTTCTTTATCACATTTAAAGTGCATATCACAGATGACCAAAAATATTTACAATATACAGTGGAACACACTTTAACCAAAAGCATGGCTGAACCGAAAGAAAAATTAATCCCCGTTTTTTTTCTCTTTTGCTCTTTGTTAATGGACTAGCGATAAACCAAAGTCAACATTCGTGGGAATATGGGTGAACCAAAAACAATGACCGTGATTTTAGTGGAAGCCAGCGACCTATTCTTAATCAAGCACACTTAGTACCAATACACCATTCTCATATCATCAGGCCTGAGGCCACCAGCAGGTGTCAAAGACAGAGATGGGTAGGGGATGGGGGAATTGTGTCAGTGAAGCAAATGCGTACTGACTGTGGAATCTAAATCATTATGTTATCAGTGAAATATGACCTTACAGAGTTTGTTTCCCTGTTCTAATAACTTCCACCATACCAGTTTGGATAAACCAAAATATGTTTAAACCGAAATAATATGTCCGGTCCCTAAAATTTCGGTTTAAGCGTGCTCCATCTGTACAAGCATTAAGGATGTCTGCGTTTGGGTGAGATGTCTTTCTCTGTATGTTTTAGGCCGCAGTAAGAGCGCCCGCAATCGGTTGATGAGATCTATCAGTATTGGCAACATGAACATGATTTAAACCCTGAATAGAGCCGCTTTTGCCAGTATCAGTAGTGTTGCAGTGGTAAGTTACCCGGTGAAGGCGTGGACGACGTCTGATTTCTCAGTTTTCATTTCATCTTGACAGTGTAGTCTGTCAACAGAGGCACATGTAGTAGCTCCTGTAACATTTGTTTTTAGTACAGAATCTTATTTTTTTTAATTGTTTAAATCATTTTTCTTTCCTGCCTTATTTCTTGCTTGAGTAACCGCTGGTCTACCAGATCTCCTTTTAGTTTTCTTTGTTTCATCAGCTCTTTGTGTGTGATATTTGGGCAAAATTAATTCTCTTAATTTCAGTTTCATATGTATGGGTTGACCAAGCTGGAATGAAGTAATTGTCTCTGACATTTCCTATCCATGAGTATCTTAAAAACATCATAAAATAGAAATTAGTGCTGAAAGCAGGAATAAGCACATGTCAAAAGTTAACATAGCACAAACTGGCTTGATAGACTTCTGTTGGCCTATGCTGCCCTTGTCTCTCATATTACATGTATATACTATCACATACATGTACTTTGTTATCTGTAATGTATACTTTTTATAGCCACTTCATCATTCATACAAACATATAGTGTACCAAACTGACCGTTTTGCTGTGCTATAAAGCAGTTGAGCTATTGTATTACTGATCTGCTTTGCCCTGTGTGTTAAATTTCAATTTTTTAGCTTCCCCTTGCCTGGCTTCCCTTTCCTTTCTGCTTTTTTTTTTTTTTCTCAAAACAAAATGAAAATGCGACTATTATATCGTACAGCCAGTATGGCACTTCAGTTAGTGGTTTATATGACTATGAATTCAGAATATACATGCCAATACATATTTTGTTGTACTTCATAACATGAAAAGCACCTCATAACTTTTCCATTTTTGTGTTTGTTTAGTTGTTTTTATTTCAGCTCACAAATTTCTGCACATTCTTGTTACACAGCATCTCTAATTAATTTTGCTATTGATGCAATCAAATATTGGCTAATACATGTATCTTTGCTTATTATTGATGGCACTTTATTAGTTTCTCTTCATTTCTGGTTATTCCTACACAGTTCATACTTAATGAAAATATTCACTGATTTGCTGATGGCATCATTGGTTGTATTCTGTAATTTACTTCTCTGTAAACATGGTAGCATTTCATACCAGGTATGGGTCACATTTGTCATTTCACTGCTGTTGACCTGTACACAATCACATGTAAGCCTTACTTTATGGCATTTATATTTCATAGGCCTTTGTAGTACAAATACACTGTATGTATATACACATACTGTATGTTTCACATGTGCATAATTTTTCTTTCATCATATACTTACTAACGGGCAGATCAGAAACCTGTAAATATCATTGTAACATACAGCTACATGTATAAATACTACAAATACATTCAAACAGTATGTTCAAAGGGTGCCACATATATTCATCTTGAAGGTTTTGATTAAATGAAAATCTTAACTAATTACTCTACTCACTGGATATTAGTTGAATATTCGTTTACATTTCATTATCAAGTGGTGTAAACATTCTCAGATAGATTTTGCTATCAAACATGGAAAATTCCTTGAATAACTGAACTACTTTTATCAGATAAAATAATACTGTGCAGATTTACAATGCAGCAAACAATTATACTTCTCTGTATTTTGTGCCTTAATTTAAGTACATGTATTTTTTTTTATGCAGAACTAGTCTGAGTCATAATTGTATAACATTAGTCTTTTGCATTAGTATTACATTTATTTTGTTTTTACTTTACTGCTGTGTGTTTTATTTACTTGCAAGTTTTTTTTTGTTTTTTTTTTTTGTTATTTTGTGCCAAATGCCTGAGTATCAATAAATGATTTTGTCACAGGCAATAGGAGCATACGTGCATATAAAATTTATGAAACATATTTCTCTCTCTTTATATGCTGGTATTTCATGTGTCATTGATCATCTCATACATGTAGTTCCCTTATTTTGTATCTTTGTGATTGTGATTCTCTCAAACCTGTTCTAATGTTACAGTGTACACACACCTACATGTATTATAATCACATAAGAATTTGATTTAGAATTAATGCTTTCAATTCACTGTTGCATTGTACCACACATTTGCCACAAAGTGAACCAGGTACATACATGCATGTCTCGTAGTCTGTCAAAATGAGACGTATGTCGATTTTTCACCATATGGGGTTTTTGGTATCATGTGATAGTTTATTTCATACCCTTTCAGGTGGTGAAAAAAATTTTCAGTTAGCTTTGTTCTAGCCAGAGATATTGAAGTTTAAAGAGATAAGGGGAGACCCAAACAAATGGCGGAAATTCCAAGAAAATCGAGTTTCAATGAACGGTCGAACCCATAAATCTACATACCTACCTTCACAAAACCCCAGTTTTAATGAAGTAATATTAATAAATCAAGGATAAGACCGTTGATCAGAAATGAATGCACTTTCGATTTCTACAATAAAAAAAAAAATCGGATGCCTGACCCCCCTCATCACATTCAAAGCCCGATTTCTCGGTTCTAGCCCAGCGACTTACATCTCATTTCGACTGGCCGCGAGACATATAGCGTTCTGAGAAATGAGCATATATGGTTTGTTCAGAAAAAATCCAACAAATTTGATGTCAGTCAGTTCAGTTTTCAACCAGTCACGCTTGAAAATTGTCACTACAAGCACTGTATGTATTGAATCTGAATGATATAGCTTTTGGCAGCCTATGATCTTGGGATTTGTGGGTTTGTTTTTTTCTTGGATAAGGTAGCTGTCATAACTTTCACATCATTTTATTCTTGTACCCTGAACAAACTCATCACATTTTATTTTTTATTTTCTCAGATAACTTAAAGTGATTGAGAATTCTCATGAAACAAAATAATACACATACTACATGAATATTGCACAACTTCAGCTGTAGTAAAATTGAATGGGCTGGGTCAGTTCAATGAATAGAGGTATGACAACAACTTGTAATTATGAGATATATTTTGTTATTTAAGGTATAGTAATGTCTAGCAAGTAGCATGAACATTTTTTGCTAGAGCAATGAGAATGTTCATGTGTAATGTGTAGTATGAGCTTTTTTTCATGAAACAATGAGGTTGAATAAATATACATGTTATTGGATCTCTTGCATTTGCCCCTTATTACATTTGACCTCATGGTCTAGAGATTATCAAACATAATTACATTTATCTCCAATTTAACAATTAGGATTTATTCATTTTTGCTCTTTTTTCATCAGGCTGAACAGCTGCACGGTGAACTCCTAGCACGACGCAAGGAGATTGAATACAGATTCAAGGCTTATTCTGCTGATGTGAAAACTGTAATGCACGGGAACAAACAATATCTAACCAACTGAAAATGATATCATCCTAACATGTGATTTTTAATTTTTTTTTTTCAACTACATGTATAGTATTTATTGTTCTTTTTTATGAAAATAAGCAAAATGTTCACTGGGCATTTGACCTTGAACATCATTGATGGCCTTTTCTCAAGATGCAGTTTCACCCTACATTTGTGATGTACATTATCTGTGCTTGTCCAATGAGTTATTTCAAAATTGTCACATGACCAAGGAAACATCGCTCACATGTGGCTTTGTTTATATGGTGCAACATGTCTGAAAGCTTATCATTCATCAAGATTTGTCTGTGCAGAGCATGTAAACAAATCAGCATGTGAGTGAAATCCTCGGTCATGTGACTTTTCTCGAAATACCTCATATGTATCATTGTTGATCAAGAGTGACCATATCTTTCCATAACAGAAGTAGCAGGACTACAATTTTATTATTATTAATTATTATTATTCACTACAGATTTTTAGTTCACGGGAGTAGATTCACCTGCCTTCACTATAAATATGTACACAGATACATTGATCACTGATTTTCACATTCATTAAATGCAAGATTATCAATTACATGTACTAGAATATTAATTATTATACCTCACTGAAGTGAAGGCAGTAAATGTACATATACATTTACATGTAGTAAATGGAGAAAGTTAAATTTAGTTTTGTTTTGACTGTTGGAAAGCCTATTTGATCCCATTTTTTTTTTACGTTCAGCCTGGTCATGTGAAGGATGATGCCAATGTTCTGAATTGTATCAACTGAATTAGAGAGTATAGTATACGTCTCATGGCCAGTCAGAATGAGTCATATGTTGTTGAACTCAAACCAAGAAATCGGGAGAATCATTGTGATGATGGTGGTCTGATATTGATGTTTTTATAGTTTTTATAGAGCATTTATCACTGAATAAGAAAATATTGCTCATGTGGGTGAATTATAGGTTATATATATCAAGGATGTTGCAATATGATTTATGTATTTAACTGTTCATTTTGCCAGTGTTTCTTCTGATTTCAGCCCAGGGGTCAGAGGGTCAGTCCCTGACTCTTCAATTTACAATACCATATCAAGCTAGCTAAAAATGTTTTTCACCATATGAAATGTATGGATTAAGGTGTTAGGTTACAGTAACAACTCAGTTTGATGGAACATTAGCATACCCTGGGTATGACTCATTTTGACTGGTTACGAGACATCTTTGCTGGCTGATACGATTGCATTTTTGTTTTATTTGAAATCATTGAAGTCATCCTCATTACTTCAGTGTACTGGTACTGGGTTTGCATAACATATTGAGCCAGATAAAAAGATTTTGAGAGATAGGCTGGAGCTGAGTGAGAGTATTGTTGGGCTTCCCATGTCTCGGCTACTGTCTTCCTTGTCACAAAATGTTTGAAAAACATTTATTCTTGCCAAGTTTGGGACCATGACCCGAGTTTGTTGTCCCAGTATCATTTATGTATGCTGAACAGTGCCTGTGCTTGTGTTTCGGGCTTGACATCCCCCTCCCCACCCCTTGGTTCATAATACAATTCAAAATCTATCCATAAAATTTCATATAGACATTATTTGCTCTTTCTTCTCTCTTTCCCTGAGCACGATTTATTGCAGTGTCTGCAGGTGAAAAATAAGATCTACAAATCAAAAATCATACTATCTCCAATAACTCCCAACTCTGACTACTATAGATTTCTTTCTCCAAGACTTGTGTTGCTAGAACTTATTTTAGTATATGCAGGTAGAAAAATAAAATGTGTAAATGTTTATTAGTGAAGCAGATCTTTCATTTGTTAACTGCAAAAGATAATCTGATTATTCTGAAACACATACATGTAATGATATGCATTGTATACATAGAATTTATGATTTTGAATCGCTTACACTAATCTTACAGTAACATATGCTGGCAAAGCTGCCCTAAGTAAAGTGAGATTGGAAGCGTAAATTGGAGAATCCAAATGAATTTAAAGAGTACATGTAGGTATCATATGGACAAATTAGTTTCTATTTCATGAACTCCCCCCAGGTTGTATATTAGCAATTTTCTTTTATAAATGAGTGTCGCTATTTCTGTGAGTGTTCTATGTAGAAGATTTCAACAATTTTAAGTAGGCCATATCAGTACAACAGGCATTTCCAGAAGTAGTCATGGTGCACATTTTTTTTTTAGGAGATATACAATATATTTGTACATTTCTGAGTCATTGAAGAGCATTTTTTTCAGGTGAAATAAAGCCACACCTTTTGACATATGTCCTCAGTGTATTTTTTTTCTGTGACTGTAAATGTGCACTGAGAAGGTGTAAGTCTGAATATTACTTCTTTTTCTGCCCTTCTCTTACACAGTGACACACAAATACACCCAGTACTCTATAGTGTGATACCAGGAAAGCAGGCCTGATTCATTTTTAAACTTACTAACACCCAGCCTTTATGATGACATGTTGGGTTACGCAGAGGCAAGAATGAACATTTGGCTATAATATAGGCCTATTAGTATTAACAGGTTGCCAACCCATCATGGTCGAAACAGTGATTTCTCTTTTAAAAAAAAACAGGGATTTTCGAGCGAACCAGGGATTTAATATACTATAACAAGAATCCAATCCTAAAACTTGTTTTCCAGTATCCAATCAAAGAATTTATGTACGCCTACACTGCAGTTATTAAATATATTATCAAATGCACAGTATTTCTAAATAAGGTAAAATCCAGGAAATACAGTATGTACCGAAAAATTCAGTCGCTATTTATAATTAATTCCTTGGTCTATTTGATAGTTTGATGAAACTAAACGCCACAAAATATTCTGGTCTAGATCAATGTATACCATGTACACGTATGGTATATAAAAAAAAATATGACAGTGAAAGTACGACGTGAAAACCAGACTGGAATTTATGGTTGAGGGATCAATAACTATAGCAATCTAGGATACAGCATAACACTAACCATATCTTTATTCCTTTCACGTTTCTGTACCCCCACCCCACCACCACGAATGGAATACAATGTTTCTTCAAAGTGTATGGTTTTGATGTGATGGGAGAACGGGGTTGGATTGGGAGTGAGAAATCTGTGCTAGTTCTCATTTCTGTGTGATATCAAACTTGTTGCACATCGTTAGGTTCCGTTGGTGGCCAGTCGGCTTTCGTCCTTTGAAGTCGGGAACCTACTAGCCCCGCGGACAATGGGATTACATAGGCTAGAACTGCATAAAATCCTCCCTCCCCATACTTTTCACCATAATATAGAGTGAGAAAATCTAGAGAGGAGGCTGGGTACTACCAGAAGCCCAGTCAATGCTCAAGGCACGGGCACTAGACAGGCAGATCTAGCTCTAGACTAGATCTAGATTTACATACGGGCGAGACGCTGACCATCACAGGTGACTTCGTCCATGGTTTTGGCTTGTGAATCACGTAGCGTGCACAAGAGTACTGTAAAAGTCCATTTGATTGTGATAGTGAACGACCCAATCAAGAACATAGATCTACGCTACGTTTCGGGTGTCATACCTGCGACTAAGCGAAAAAAGTTCGTAGTTTTGCTAATTCAGTGTTTTTCTTTGTTATTATTATTATGATTATTTAATTTATGAAAAACCTGGGATTTTAAGCACTTTTCTGGGTCCCCGGGAAAATCCTGATTTTTCCGGGAGGGTTGGCAACCCTGTATTAATTGCGTTTTTCCACCCACCAATCCCATAAAATGCCTCTGGCTTCTGCTTTTGTATGAAAATCATGTCTCTTCAGATAAATATGGAAACGTATTTTAGGAAGAACCCAAAGATACAGCTCTATTGTAATACAGCAAGTACAATTGTGAAACACAGAAAACAAATAACACAAATATCATCTCCAAATGAAAAAAGTACATACTTTATTATTACCCAAAGGTAATGCATGAATTGACAAATAACGCCAGCGCCCTGACCTTCATGTGAGCCATAAGTCTACCACCAATCTCACATCAACGGTGGAGAAAAGGAATCAACAAGGAGGAGGTGATCAGAAGAAACAAATCATGCCTTGTCTTGGCTAGGGATCCCAGCACTGACAGACAACCAAGCTACTTCATCAAACTACATACGCAAACACATCCAAGTTCATCACCAAAGCTTAACAGACAGGGGAGGGGAACAGGACTTGGCTAGGGCAGAAAGTGAGAGAGATGGCCGTTCATTGTTGCTGAGAAGACAATGCTATCAGCACAAGAAAGGAGAGAATTAAAAAGCATGCCAGAGTACATCAAGTGGTTCAAATCCAAACAATACATCATCAGAGCCAATGCTGACTATTTCCCGTGCCTTGCCATAATAGTGACAAAAAGTGATGCCTTGATCCAGCCAGTCATCCAAGCACTGCAACTCACAAAGGACAATGCCAAGAGGGAAGATTTCATTTATCTGTATAATGTTCACTCACCCCAGGGGGGAAGGTAGGAACATCACATTATCCCAGAATACTGATTGAAAAAATAAGTCAGAGAAAGTGCTAAGGTAACCTTAATAATGTCTTTTAACTTTGTGGCATTTCACATCTGTAACAAATTAGCAAAACAAACTGAGGATAGCATAGAAATGTATGATTAGCATGTTTTTTTCTCCAATCTTCAAAAAAAGTAAAGATCATATGAAAACCAGACACTATCATCCAACACTGCAAGCCCATGATCAACATATTATACAGATACAAAAGTATAATTGAACTGCAGATATCACAGTTGATAACTACTAGTTTTAAAGATGAAAAAAAAAAAAAGAGAAGAAAAGGAAAAAAAAAACATGAATATGTTCAATAGCACTAATGACTGTCGAGTGTGAAGGCTTAAGTGTTAGTTTTATCATTTGTATAAATATTGCATCCCATCATAAAGAAACAAGGGCCATGAGCTCAAAATCAAAGACAAAGCTACTAAACCTAAATGGGGACTTCAGCATCTTTAATTTCAAGCCAAACAAATAAAAGAAATTAAAAAGAAAAAAAAAATCTGTTTTTGATGAATTAACTTTCATCCATTTCACTGTCTCCTGCATAAGCCTACATTTAAAAACATGGGCTGCAAAACACATGCATACACATCAAAAAATTAAAAGATAATATCCAACACCTCGCAATGCTTGAGTCATAAAAGTGAGTTTATTTCTGACAGACAACTGAAATGAGATCCAGATTACACCACATCCGTCCCACTCACATGCATAATTCTTTATGAAAGACAAAAATTCATGACCCACTATTTCACTATCCTTTTGACCAAACAAAGAAGGGTAATATGGTTGAGTCAGGGAAATACCTCATTTTATTTACAGTGTTCCTGCTCAGCTCTAAAGCTCAGGCTAGTGTAATACTAATATTGCCCAGAATTTAACTAATTATTTAGTTTCATTTTCATAGTCAATCCAAACGCATATAAGAAAGTGAACAGCAAGAAGGAGACTGTCAAAATAGCCCCTATAGTTTGCATGATAAATTTCATTGCTTTTGAGAGCTTGATGGTATAGCATTGCTGAAGTTGAAAACAGCAATCCATCAGATGAAATATGATGACAATATCATTTGCTTATATCACAATGCAGATCTAGATTTTAAAAAAAACAAAAAAAAACCTAAGACCGCCAAACTTGTATGCATACATCAGTTTCCCATGAGGTAAAGATAAACCACATGAATTTCATTCTAGGAATTATAAGGAGCATGGCTGATCCACATATTCAAGTCCATTCACACCATGCCAGTCTTCTTCTTGAAGATATCTTTCAGATTGACATTGACTGCAATTTTCCTTCTCTCCTTAGGCTCCGCAGGCTCAAAACAGAACCTATGAAAAGAATACAACTAATTAATATATTTTCCTTTTCAAACTTGTACTTTTATACTCGTATTAACCATAGTTGATAACAGCTGTGAAAATAAAAAAGTAACCCTAACAATACTGGCTCCTGGATACCATGTGACGATAAGACTAACTCTTATCTGACTACCGACTGGAAACACCAACATATTCAGCATTTTCCCTCATTTTCCTCAAATATAATTCCATCAGAATGAAAACTAAAATGGTACTACATTTTAAGTAAATTTAATGAAAAGTCAATGCCTGTATCAGTAAAAATAATTTTTGTTTAGCCATGTTCTATTTTTTGCCTTCAGTTCCATTTACACAGAAACAATTTGAGCTTTCACATAAAAGATATGATTATACACTGCAAAGGACAATTCAATGAACAATAATCGACAATGCACAATGCTTGGGGGGGGGGGGGGAATCCGGAGAAGGATTTTTCAAATGCTTAAACTAGGAATTTTTTAAACTTCAAATTCGGATTCAGCACATCAAAATTTGAGGAAAAATGTGGGGAAAAAATTTGTTTCGCATCCGGTTGCCATGACAATACCACCATATTGAATTTTCTGTTTTGAAAATTAGCTATTTTCAAAAGCCTAAGGCTCCTAGAATATTGAATGGAATAGTGTGAAATTCTGCACATGAATAATATAACACTATATAAAAGACAAAATGCACTTTTTTTTTTTATGTCATAGAATATTTTTTATAAATTTTGGAAGTATGTATATTGGCAGATGTAAACTTTTCGGAATTTTCCACCAAATATACAATTTTCCTTTAAGGGGGCTTGCGGGTAGAAAATTATCAGTTTGGGTCAAAAATGACATGTTTTCATTTTATTCTTAAAAGATGCTATAGTCATTGTACAATTGGAAAATATACTGTTTATATTGAAAAAACATCTGTAAATGGCTAAAATATGGTCTGGAAGTACT
>JBCEWB010046773.1:0-14351 GCA_039654565.1 Peronia peronii | reverse complement strand
GATTGCAAGACAGAGAACCGAAACCCCAGTTCACAAGGCCGACGCGAGGTAAAATTAAAATATCATCCGGCACTTCCAGTGAAACGAAATCGAGACAATTCAAAACAGGCACAGCCGGGCCTATGTTGGAGAAACAAAAAAAATCGGAATACAGTGCAGGCAATCGGAAAAATCGGAATGACAGGAATTTGTGGGGGAAAATCGGAATATTCCGATAAAATCAGAATAAATGGCAGGTCTGTTGATGTCATGTGGGGAGCTTGATACCCCTAGCAGTTTCTATTGACAGTCTTACGGTTAAGGATGATACTGGTCATAGTCACCACTAAACGAGTATGGTAATCTAATAGTCTATCCCTCTGTTGTTTTGCTAGTAAATGTGGTCAGGTATGAATACATAGCTCCTTTCTTTTCTAAGTTAGAATGGTTGCATATTCTATACAGATTTCTTACCTAAGCCTGAAGTCAAGATGTGATGCTGTGGATGATGTTGGGGAGAGAAGTGCTTCCAGGCTGTAGGATCTGTCTGCATAGAGACACATCAAGTGATATGCTGTGTCCAGAATACCTTCCTCTATCCCTGCCCCACCTGCTTCCAAGTAAGGGGGTAAGGGAGCGGCACAATAAGCTTTACTGTGTTTGCTGCCTTGATAGCCTTGCTGATACTGACGTAATGCTTGTTGGATGGAACCATTGGGTGGACATTTATACCTAGAAAATAAAACAAAAAATTTGCTTCGTCAAAATGAAATCTGATTTCCAAGTCCACCACCCAATCAAATCCTTTAATATACCCATTTTACAAATTTTCAGATTTTTTCTGTCTACTGTTTACCAGATATCTGATATGGAATTAATTCTATATTAGTTTGAACCTATGGAACAAATTAAATTAATACAAAATTTTTCTTCAGTTTGCAACACCTTTTCATGAAATATATCAAGTGAATATATAAAACTGTCTGGGAATTCTCAGACAGAGCAAAACAGCAATGCGAAGATAGTCTGACACTGCTTACCACAGATGTAAGGCTAATGCCCGTTTCCAATCCAATCCCTCACACGTGTTAATCTCATGTTCCACCCTTGAGGACCAGACCAGCTGACCAGCCAACAAGCAATAAATCTTTTGTCGAAGTTCATTGATAAACTGGCATGCCTAAAATGCAAGGTGATACAATTATTTTATACCATCCGGATTAATGAAACTTGAGATGGTAGTTCAACATTTCATTCTAGGACATTTACAATGGAAAAAAGAATATTGTGCCAGAAAGTAATCTCTATTGTGTCCTTTATATAAAATTTGATACAGAGAAATGAAGTAGTATCATTGAGAAAACAAGAATAATATTACAGTGATTACTGGTCAACATGTCTTATATCTATTTCTCAATAATCAACTGAAATTAAACCAGTACATTTATTTTGGGTTTTAGTTTCCAATAATTTAATTCTCATTTTCAAAATAAATGTCAGCAAATGTCATATGTATAATGAAAACACTAAAACTGCAGCTTCAACCACTGATTCATTTTAAAAAATTGTTGGACAAATTTTTGTGTGCCAATTCACATTAAAAACCCTTTGAGGTGTGAAAAAATAATCAGCTGCCTGTGGATACTCACATCAAGTTCTGCCCATTTCTCCAGCTGCATGCCCACCATCTGTCTGGTAACCATACTGCCAGCAGCCTGAGATAACAGCAAGGCCAAGCAATGATCTCGACCTCTTTGTGCCAGCATGCAGGCCTCTGAGATCTCACGCACTGTCAGTTTGGAGAATACAGCTTTCAGGCAGTTTTCTAAACTCTTAAAAAAATAAAAAATAAAGATTTTTTAAAAAAATATTCATAATTTAAACCATCTTGTATGTAGATTAAATTAATTTCAAGCTTGCCATGCTTCTTCCTCATTACAAACACAAACTGTGTGATCCCTACCTCAGGTCTGCTAATCCATAACTTTTTTTTTTTTTTTTGGGGGGTACGATATGAATATAAAGATATAAGGAAGGCTTCATTATTTCTTTTGTAGATGTAGACAGTAAATAGCTGGCATCAATGCCCCAATAAATCTCAGTAAATGCCAACATCTGCAAAAGGAATCGTTAATTAATCCCCAAAGAGGTGGATTATTTTGCACTGCTTGGTCCCGCAGAGGCGGATTATTTTGAGAAGTCACGTAAACTACAAGGTACATTACGGAAAATGGCCATAACTTTCTTGTCTTTGAAGACAGAAAAATATACCTTCATCATTAAACTGGGAAATTGAATGGAAAAAAAAAACAACAAGAAATAAAAGTTGTCATTGTGCTTTTTAATTACATTTTATTTGTCCATCAGTATGTTTTCCAGTCCGAAGGGGCTGGTTTCAGACTCCTCTTCTTAGATTGATTTCACAGCATCCAGGGACACAGTGCCATGTTTTTGCCAAAGAATGAAGTGGCAACAATGCCATCTATGCTCCAATACTTTATAGTATCAGGTTTCTGAACTAATCATGTGGTCCTGAGGAGTGCTAGGAACCTATTCATTTCATCCACAGTTTCTGAGATGCAAATACTCAGGCATTTCGTACATCACACCTGCTTTGCTCAGTACATAAATATTAGTCTGTTCAACCCATTTTGCAGTAATATCATCATCCACGAACAGTTTAAAGAAGTCAATAGGCTGGGGATTATCACACGAATATCAAACTGTTTTCACAAACAAGTCGGAAAATTTTGGTGTCCCTCCTCCTCCCAAACCCCAGGCAGTGCGTCCACATAATCACAGAGAGTAACTAGATTGCAAACAGCTACCCTCTTACATAAGTCTCTCCAAGACCATGGGTGTATTATTTGTTGTTGTCAGTAGTCTGATGTGCTGAATTTCCATCAACAACTCTCACTGCAGGTTGTCAGATGTGAGGAACTCAGCGCGACGAACTTCGATCTTCATCTTTAAACAGCTGCCAAACGACAGTTTGACTCTCGTCCAAAGGATGCACAAAGGTCTATCATACTCCTGTCACTGTCATCATGCGGGACTTGTAAACGCATTGGTATTCATTATAAAACTGTGACTGCCTTGTGAACTCAGCACAAGTTGGCAGTTGATCGGCCAAAAGTAGGAGTCGCGACAACCAAAAAAATTGGAATTCCAGTTTAAGTCGGAAGTTTGACATCTCTGCCTCATCCTCCCCACTGTCACCTTCATCTAGACAGAATTCATTAAAGATCGCAGTAGTTCATGTTTGCAGCTATTTTCAGTTAGCTGTTTTGCCAAAATAAACAGTTGTAAACAACTTTCGTTTTCTCTTCTCCCATTGGGCCAGGAATCTCATTTGGTGTGGCATTTACCATGGAAATCTTTTCTGAGAAAAGTCAAACTTAGTTCTGTCTATTCAGAAGGTTGCCGTACACAATACTGAGTGTTTAGTATGCTAGGTATATGATCGTGACAATAGATAACCTCTGGGGGACAGCAAGGCCATCAGGACCACAGTTGCAATAACCTCTGGAGAGGTTAATGATTTCTAAGCTACATGATAATAAAAGTGGATAAACTCTGCTGAATTTCTTTATTAACCAAGGAGTTTTCTAGAACATGTTACGTTTCCATGACAAAAAATACATACCATTTCCGAGCCCTCAATCTCTGCAGCAACTTTGGATGCACTGGTTTCATTCAACCACTGTGACAAAGCTTCTCTACGTAACTGTCTTTCTCTATAAATTTCTTCCTTTTCTGTAAAAAGCAACATCATTATCTCAATAAGTATGTTTATAGCTATGTGACACCATTTTAAAAAAAATTGGAATTTCCAGTTATAAAAATCTTTTAAAATCAGCAGCAAACAACACATAAAAATCTCAGAGAAATTATAAACAACAACAATCAATTAACTCACGAGTCTGACACATTTTCATATCTCAAGTTCTATGCTGATAATCTAATACTTCTCTTTGATTGAGTCCTGAACAACACTTTTTACATGGTTTGTCACACTTTCTGCAAGACTTAATTGCAGAAGAAAACATGAGGATTGATACTCTTAAGTTTTTTGATATATTGAAGTTTCAACCCTCATTGTCAAAGCTACATTGGCCTTGAATTGTCAAGAGATAAAATCATTGATCAGAGTGATTTTAAGTTCCTTGAAACTTTTGTAAAAAAAAAATAACCACTGATATAAAGGCAATTAATTAAATAAGCGAGGACATCACAAAAAATGGCATAAATATATCAAGGCATTACCTAGTTCCATGGAGTCAGGCAGATCCCCCCACAATGCCACACACAATCCTAGAACCATCTTGATCTGTTCCTGAACTGGGGCGTCAGGGTGAGAATCTGATGAACAGAAATAGATTGCATCTATTTCTTTTGTGCGAACACTGCCTCTTGACCCAGAAATATAAACTTTTGTTTTGATTTACTCAACACTGACAAATGTCTGATATTTCTGATGATATTTCTGATGCTATTTATGAGAAAAAAAACAACACTGACTGTCACTTCAACAGACACTATGAAATAAAGTGATACAAAAAAAAAACATTTTCTGCTTTCATTTTGGTTAATTGCCAGAGGGATGCAATATTAACTTGTTCAGTGTTTCGTATTCAACACTGTCAAAACTATAACATCCATTTGCATTTATCTAAAACCTTGATGTAACATATTTTTGCAGTCTGATCATGGTCCACTTTAATGTGATACTGTTCTGGCCTTACCCATCTCTGTCTGACTCTGTTTAATGCACTCTGCCAATTTATGCAGCGCATCTACTCCTGGTTGGGGAACAAAAAGAGGACAGCCCTCCTCCACACTGACTCTGGAATGTTCCAGCTGAATGCTCAACATATCCTCTTGCTGTTTCTAGGAGTGAAGAGAAGAGAGATAGAGGGAACCCTTTCAATATCTGAACCACAAATCTAATCACTCAATTATTATATTTTAAAATTTTATCCATTTATCATTTGTTTTAAACATGATCTTCCAACTGATCAACACACCAAGAACATAGTTATGTAACAATAAGCTTTGTCATACGAGACTTAGTATCCTAATGGAGCACCAATTTTACCCATAACATCTGTGATAAAAAGACCTCAAGAGAACATACCAGGCTTTTTATCAATATTTTGATTAAGAGCTTTCCATGATTTAAAATCATTGTATGATATGCCTATTTCAAAGTCATTCCTTTAAATAATAAAATTAGTCACTGCCAACAGCACAATGGAATATCAATATACTTCTTTCTTTTAAGTTCTTTTCATGATACCATGATCAGGATTCAGCACTTACCAGAACTCTGGCATCAGTCTGATCCATGTAATCTGCCACTTGTATCTGCTCCACATGAGCCATCCAGCTCTTCAAACGTGGCAATGTTTTCATGCGCCCTCTACCTGTAGGCAGGACACTTATCTCCTCCACATCTTCATCTACATGATTGAAAATAAAGGAGCTTTAGACACAAATCAAAATTTCACTTGTACAAAATAATACTCAAGATGAACCTTAAACATTTACAAAAATATCTTATGGAAATACAAATACATGTATTATCTACAACTTATGCTGCTTATTATTTGTTATCAATCAAACAGATCTAGCTCTCATTTATATGTTAAACATTCAGACTGTAATTTACCAAATCCATGCTTTGTGTAAATTGTAAATGCTTTTCATTTATAAATGGGTAACTGACTGAAAATTCCCACCATCTGTGTACACTTAGGCATCTGGTTTTAAAAAAAAAAAAATCCATATCTCTTGTTTTGGCTTTTAAATTTTAGCCGAATTTTAGTAGTAAGCCAAAAATAGTTTTTTGTGTGAACTAACAATGCTCAACTGTGTTTTTTCTAGATCTAGAACTTACTGAAACTCAATGCTTAAAATCAATTTTTCCTCAGCACTTGATCTTCATTCTTGCTAACTTTACCATCTCAGCATTGTGGTTAAAGTGCCAAATTTTTATCTAGGAATCAATCAATATTCATTTAACTTTTCAATTCAAAAAGCCAACTGTTATTCATATTTTCAATTACTGTCTTATAAATAATATTAAGTTATAGTTTATTTCACATTATACGGCAAGATGAGTATGGGGGGGGGGACACCTTAATTTTTCATTGTTTTCGTTGTTTTGTTTCCTTGTCTATGCCTCAACATGAAAATACACTATCTGTTTTCTCTCCGACTATAAATTTGTAGTATAGTATGGCTAGATACTAAGTCATTTCTCAGCAAATTCAATACTGGTCTCAGTCTCCTAATCTTAACATAAATTTGCCACAATTTTCCTCTGAATGTACACTTTACCATTTTTCTGTGCTTCAATTCAGTCAAACACTTCTAAGACTCAACTTGCCTCATGTCACTTGTGACAATTTTTTAAAAAAATCATTCCCTCTTTTGGGTGGCGCTCGAGGCATATGCTGCGATGAGGTTCATGGTCTACCAACAGTGCTCGCACGTTGCTATTTTTACACCCACAACTTTTAAACTGCTATGAACTGTCACTTAAGTGCTAGTCACACGATTAACGTGCCGATATCCAATTTCTAAAATGGTTTTGCCATTTTGTTCTGCACAATTCAGGAATCTAGACTTTATATTCTGAATCTGTAAGGGGAAGATGCAGAGAAGTTGTTTGGGTGTAAAAAGACATTTTTGCAATGGCACCGCCCTGTGCCACAACATCAACACATGACTATCGGTACCTAATTGCTGTTTTTTATGTTCATGAAAATGATTCAAATGATGATCAAGACAATCCCCTGCATGTAACTGGTCAAGTTATTGAGCGCCAGCCTATTGTTCAGGCTCCGACAAATAAAACCTTCGTCAAAGAGGAGGAAGAATAGTGGATTTGCATATCGTAGAGCCTTCAACAGGTGAATCAAAGGTGAATATTGATGTTCCAGCTGACTCACAGCCACTGGACTTCCTTAAATACTAAACAGACTAACATTTATGCTGAGAGCAAGATGGATGTAACCTACGACATGTTCAAACATTCACATCTCCACAGCTGGACTAATGTGACCAGGGATGAGATGAAGGTTTTCATAGCACTAATTGAGGGACTGCACCGTCTGCAGTCTCGCATTAACCAAGAGAGAGTTTCAAATGGAAACAAAACCTCTTTTATTTGTACACATTGTCAAGTTCCCCTGGTTTGACCTCATTGTTTAGAAATATATCATGCAAAACATGACTACAAAAACAACTGAGCTGATAAAAAAATAAAAGGTATGTCAAATTAATGATTTACGTATATATTTGCACCAGTTTTGAATTGTATGTCCATTTCTGAACATTTTCATATAAGATACACCTCTGTATCTTTCATAGTTTAGGAACTATTAATTTTTTTCAAATATTATTTAAAATTACTCCATACTAAGGAAAATAATCCGCTGCTGGCAGACCGGCAGGTACTTCAATAGTCCGCCACCCAAAGGGTTAAGGTCCTCATATAAATAGTTGCCCAACTATGATCACTGAGTAGTTCAAGTGTCCTGAATATGTCATCAGTGATCCAACTAAGAATGTCTTCAATAAAGCTCTGTTCCCAAATGCAGATCAGGCTTTGTCAGCCTTGATTGTCAGATATCTTGGAGAGGACAGTCTTCAAAGAGATCCCATCATAACCTTGTTGACAGCAAATAAGAACTGTTCTGCATAGGCAGCTGTCTGAGTTCCTGACAGGCCTGTTTTCAAAACCAAACACTGACTTTCTGTGCAAGGCCACGTGTGCTTAAAACATACATCTGCTCAGTTAATTTTTTATTTCTATCAAGATTCACTATCTAATCACTTCAAAACTGATATATGAGGAAAAACATTTAAACAATCCTATAGTTTCAATAATTTATGCCAGATCATCTTGTTTTCATCTTTTAGGTTGGGCGGGTGGGGGATTTTGAATGCGATTTTACTCCTTTATACAATTTTTGTTTGTGTAAGAAATTTCCCAATTCTATTTCCACATCAGTGCAAATTTTAAGATTTCATCTTATTGTGCTCATCAAAACAAATATTTTGATCTCTATTTTATAAAAGCTGATTAATGACAAAAAAAGGTATGAAAATATGACAATATCTGTAATTCACAACCATGGAGGTTCTATGCTAAAATTGGTCTCATTTTGTCAAAAATTATAAATGATAGATGGCCATAACTTTTGAGTGAATATCAAACAAAGATATCTGCAAAATTTAAAAAGCATAATAGATCTATATTTGGTGTGTTGTGTTCCGTCTCTCTTTGAAAATGATGTTTTGTGTATTTGAAATTTTCACTTAAGTGCATAACTATCAGAACCGATTCAACAGCTATATAATCTGCCTTTACCACATGTCCCCTCATAAAGGCATTGCTTTCTTTCAGTGGTACACATTTCTTTGTTGCACTAATGCACGATTTTCAGCAAATTTCTTACAAGAAAAAATTAAACACAATTACAAAGGCCTATATATAGCAAAAATAACTTTACCTGGGATACCCAGAAGGTTGCCACTGTGGACAACTGTCCATGCTGGTCCCCAGCCCACACGGAAAGATCGACCCATGAAACAAGCTGCATCAATCAGCGGCTCCTGGTTTCTATACAAGATTGAATCTTTCACATGGAGAATCCCATGTCTGACACGTGTGCCAACAATACGAGGCGGGACGTCATGAGGCTGAAGTCCGCTGGGTATCAATTTGTGCTCCATGAGCGGGGGCTGGAGGAATGTTTGTGGGGTGGGTCGCAGCATATCCCTCACCAACGATCCATCAAATAGTCCTGTTGTTAAGATTTTATCTGTTTACTACATATGCTGCAACATCTATTCAATCCATTACTGTAAGTGACGAGGGAGCAGACAGAATAATGGATGAATTGAAAATATTAAAAGAAAGTCACCTGGAGGATTTAACAAGCAAGACAGTGGATTAAATATATCCAGGAAGAATAAAAACTCTCATCTGATTCACGCTTGATGAACACAAAATTTCTTTCTTCCTATTACAGAGGTTATGCAGTCATTCAATTTGTAACTGGTCCAAATATCTTTCCTTTCAGTTCAACGAATATTTGTCGTTTCTGCAGTTTTTGATATTGTTTTAACATCAACTCTTAGTCTCTCTTAGATAAAAAAAATTGGATGAAATTGCATTTTTCTTTTTCTCCAAATGTCATGGCACTCATAGAAAAACATTGCTACTCATTAGAATTCAGGGAAACCAGAATCTTACCCGATTTTCCAAAGGAAATAGGTTCGTACCCTTCCTTCCCATAATGCTCCTTGTCAGAGAAAGCTGGTGACTGGGGCAACGACAAAGTAGCAGGATGTTTGAAAGCACCAAACAAGCCTGATGTAGAAACTTTCTCTCCAGACTTCTTCCACAATGACCTTAAATCCTCCTCTTCAACCTCTCCTTCTTCTCTCATCATCTGCTTTACTTTCTTTTTGCTGACTAAAAATGAAAAATGATAATGGTAGTAATGATGCAGATGGGCAAGTAAAATCAATTATCAGAAAACCATTTTAATTAATTTATTTTTATTGACACAATGGTTTTGCCACAAACAATTTTAATGCACAATATTTCTGAGATAAAGGACACATATTCTGATTCATAGACATCATTAATCATATAAAAATATTAAAAGGACATAGAATTAACAGTAAAACTTCTGAATCAGATTATACAACAACAAAATATAACTCTGTGTTATATAAATTAATGTCAACTAAGTTGAAAATACTTTTATGAGTTAATAAATAATACAAAGTAACCAAAAGTCAACAAAATCATGCCCATTAGTTTTAATAAGGATGCACTATCTCTGTAAAAATGCAAAATCAATAACATTAACCATTATAAAATGCAAAACAGACAAAAACAATCAACAAATGTGGAAACAGGTACACTCACAAAATAGAATAAAAATATAGAGATATATTTGACATAGATCTGCTCTTATCACAGCTTTATTTCACAATATCATAAGCATTGCACAGTTGCTCAATATGAGACAATAAAGTAAGTTTTCCACTGATCTGCAAATAAAAAAAAGATAAAATAAAACAAAATAACTTTTTCTACAAATTCCTTATTTTCTCATACCAATCTAAAACATCTCTTATTTCCCCAGCAAATTATTTTTATAAATCTTCTCCGATATATATTCATCACCATTAGTTTGAGACATGAATATTCTTGCACAAAACTGATCTCTTATACTGTGCATAAATTGAGGATAAGACACTTTGTGACACAAAGAACATAGACTAGTAATCCCAACATACTTGTTACTTTTCTAGCCAAAAATGTCCAATTTTTTAACCCACGAGGTGACACGGGCCGATTAAATCAGCCGACGAACCGTCATCAGAATGCTCAGGCCGATTAGATCAGCCGCTAGTTAACCAGTACATGCGGTGAACGTAATGATAGCCATATTCAATTTTACCGTATTCCGTGTAAATAGATACTTTTACCTTCCTCCAAAACTGGAGATCTCTTCCGTTAGTTAGTATTTGGATCTGTGAGAGGTGTGCGAAGTTGGACTTCAAGTTTTCAGATTTTCCTGAGAAAAAATGGTTAGACCCACTAGTCCCCAACCCAAGCCATCGGGTTTGAATAGAAAAACAAGGAAAGGTTTATTTGGTGTGCTTCAAGGAAATGATTCCAGTAATAAAGAAGATGATTTTGCAGGGATGGCGCATCTCAGTGATCGATAGTAGTAGTGATGAAGACCTTCATGGTGGAAAATTTGTTGAAAACAATGAGGATTGGGAAAATGCAACTGCTCCAGCAGCTGAAACTCTAAGATTTCCTTTCAGTTTCACCGTTAGGAGATCATTTAGTGCCAAGAACATTCCTGATACACATTCTGAGCCCATACAAGTGCTTTTATTACAAAATAAAATAAAAAAAAAGAAATGACATGGTATTGTTGTGTGTGCTGTTGCTGACATTTTGTTTCCATAAGACTCCACGTGTGTGACTAAATAGATATAAAATTGAAAACTTATCATTGCTTGAAGTATTGCATATGGTTGGAAAGGAAATTAAATTTAGAATAGATTGGCTATCTTGGATTTTTTTTTAAGAAGAATTTTTGCCTGTGTTATGAGACTGCAAAGTATGGAATCAACAGGTGCATTCTGAAAGGATGATTCACGTGAATGTCAAGGTCAACTGAAATTCAAGGTCAACAGAATCATGTCATCAGTCATCACCATAATCATTTTCTACATTCACCCATCTTTCTAAAAAGTGTACGTTTTGCATTGATACTGCTTCAAATGATAACACAAAGTGACTTTTTGTAACGTACATGAAAAGTTACAAAATAGGCTTGACATTCTGGGAAGTTACTATTGACAGTTCGTGGGTTAAAGTTTCTTTATAACATTAAAAGTAGAACTCAGTGCTGTCATGCACACTTCTGGGCTACCTACAGATAACAGAAATTACTTCATTGCTGTTCATTATATCTTTCTTTACTGGTACCCTAAATCACAGATCAGCAGTGAGAAAAAAAAAAAAAAAAATATGTATTCCACAACAGATTACAATGATGCTAGCAACAGAACAAATGCTTCTGCTCAAACACAGTATAGTTCCTTGACTATCTTGATCCGGAAGATAATTAATTTTTTCATTTGAGTTTTTCAACAAAAATATCAATGAAAATGTGATTTTCTATTTCCATCATGTGTTCTCTACACCATTTCAAAGTCCAATCACAAATTGGTGAAAATGAAACTACAACTCAAATGAAACCTTGTCTCAAAATTTTATACATGTACCCATTTGTTGATAATGGCATTAAATATCTTGCTTCAATTCGTTTTACAACGCAGTCTGATTTGCAGACCTATATATTATGGGCATGTTGTTTGATGTGAAAAATGTATCTAGATAAATATGAAAATAGACCTAATGGATCATTGGGTAATACTGGCAATGCCATTTTCATGCCAGCATTATGAAAATAATGAAGTCAATCCCATTTCATAAAATCTGTAGGATATATATATTTTGAAAAGTGAAAGGGAGTAGATATGTTTTGCCATCTAAATTTGCCATATCATAATCAATCAGTGGTACAATGAAGCTGTCAATTTAATTTGAATATAACAAACATAATATAGACATGACAAATTTGGAAGTGTAAATCTATGCTATTCATCTGATCAATTAGTTTCATCAACATTATAACTCCATTATCCATAAAGAGCAAAAAAGATAAGTATGGCAACAAATGATCATATAACCTATACTTGTCATGTGGTTAATAAATGTTACAATTAAGTTATCACTCCCATTTACTTGAATTACGGTGGAACTCTGATATTGCAAAATCAGATGTTGTGAAATTTCGGTAATAAAGAAAAGAATATGCAGTCTCGTTTGATTTCTTTATTCTTTCTTCTAAAAACTTGGAATTTGCGAAATGCCAATCCTCCCAATCTCGCTTATAAAGAAATAATATTCCCAGAAATGACGATTAAACCATGTGACGGCATGCCGAAGATGGTTAAACTGCGCGCGACCAGCTATTTGTTTGTTCAACCACTCCTAACAATGCCCACTGGCTCCAATTATACACTGACGGTTAAAGGCGAGACAATGTTTGCGTGACATCTATGCAAAAGGCTAGGCCCAGGTAAAACAACCTCGGGTGGGGGACGGTGTTTCTTTGTCCACACAGGTGGAAGTAAAGCAGTTTGGGCGGGGCATGCCAGGTGGGATACGAGGCGTAATCCAGACCTGCCACTTTGTCAACCCCAAAAATCAGTATCTTAACTCTCAAAAATCTGAATTTGGCTGAAAAAATCGGAATTATACAAAACAATGAAGGTAATATTACAGCTGATCATGTTTACATTTAAAATCTAGACTAGATCTACAGATTTATATCCTGTGTAGAACTAATTCTTAAATTAGTTCTTCAGTAATATTAACACCCTGTTATTTCAGAACACATGGAATAATAAATAAAAAGACTAGACTTTCGTCTAACTGGTCCAAACTCCAAGTCTACTGTAACGCCAAACCAACCCACACTAAGGAGTAAAAATACGTCAACCATCTAAATCTAGACTCTAGATCTAAAAAGGAGCCGTTGGCGGTTCTACAAAGCATGCGAGTTGGGCTTGCCGCAAGAACCGAAAGCTTGCCTATTCCTGATGTAGATCTAGTTGGTACTAGATATTATAAATTTAGCTCTTTAACGGACGAGGCAGTAACTAATGAGACGGTAGCGATTGCAACACAAGAGCCGAGACCCGAGTTCACAAGGCTGACGCGAGGTAAAATTAACATATTATCCGGCACTTCCGGTGAAACGAAATCAAGACAATTCAAAACAGGCACGGCCGGGCCAATGTCGGCGAAACAAAAAAATCGGAATACAGTGCAGGCAATCGGAAAAATCAGAAGGACAGGAATTTGTGGGGGAAAATCGGGATATTCCGATAAAATCGGAATAAATGGCAGGTCTGCGTAATCTTTACCATGTTAAGGAATGTTCTGTGATATCATAGATCCAACAAACGCAGACAATGGTCTGGGAGAGGGCATCAATTAAACTGCGTTTATTGCTTGGCCTACACACTGCAGCACACTCCTCTAGCTTTCAATGCAGGGTAAAATGTATCATTCAGTAGCCTACCAGTTTCAATATTTCATTATTAAAAAAAATGTGTTGTTAGACATTCTTTTGTGCAAAACACATCCACAGGCTTTGTAAGGGGACATTCATCAGGGGAAATGATTAATAATAACAATGAGTCAATGTATTGCCTCCCTTGTTTTATGGTTGTTGGATATTAACCCTACAAGCGTGCCGCACGTATATATCCAACATGTGAAACGCTCTTTATAGTGCGTGTCCCGGATTTATACAGTCTGGCCTTTCCCTGCTATGCCCACCGCATCGCTGTGATACTTCTCAGCTTGTCGACAACAATGAGGTTTTATCAGACCCAGTTTTGTCAAAATGTCACATAACAGGTCCGGCTGCATCTAAGTAAAAATCTTTCAATAGGCAATGTTTTTTTTCTTAGAATAACATTGTGAGAAAGCCGGTAGATAGAGCTGAATCCCAGCAATAGGTAACAGAAAGATGGAAGAAGAGAAATCAAAGGTCACATGGCCCACTCAAGCCCTCTCAAATGTTCTGAAACTACAATCAAAAGAAACGATCATGTAGGAAGAGAGCTTCAGATACATGTAATCTCTTTGTTTACGCCATACTGAATAAGAATGCAGACTCCCCTGACCACTTGACCCACTCAACAAGTTTCGCATTGACCAGCGATCAAGCTATTGAGAGTACAAG
>JBCEWB010046753.1:0-14352 GCA_039654565.1 Peronia peronii | reverse complement strand
GGTAGAAATTTGGAATTTGGAAATTTTGTCCGGACAGCGGCATGCAGCCTACTCTTTCATCGATTTTGAACTGCCAAGGATTCTTTAACGTGCGTAATGTGCACACGGGACCTCCGAAATATATTCGCCCTTGTCTGAAAAGGCTAGAAATTGGGCTTCCCTACCCACTGGAAGCCAGGGGACCATTGAGTCATTGAAAAAATGCGGGTTTTCGATCTTCATGTCCTTGCAACCCCTGATGCAGGACCTGTGAGTCGATCCCGGCCCGTTTTGTCTGCAGATGTTTCTAGTTCTTTAATTTATATACTTTTGGCATTAAAAATGTGAAATATTATGTATGCGAAACAATTCAGTATCATATGTCCAAAATATCAACATATTAGTGTATGGCGTAAATGATGATGATTGGGACAATGATATATCGGTGTATGGTATAAAAAATTCAAAGTAAAAAGATTTACATAAGTATTTTCTGTAAAACAAAATTTTTTCTTTTCACCAAAAACTACAGCATTTTTTCTCTCCACCCAGGACAACAACAATACGACACGAACATGTTTCACATAGAAAAATATTGCACTACTTCACAAGTATCTCCAGGGATGGATTTTTGTATTTCTCCTAATATTATTTTCCCACCTTGTTATAGATAACCTTAACTAAATAAAATCTGATCTTTTTAATTTTACTGCTAAAGAATGACATCGCCTTATTGGATTTCCACCAGTAATTACTTACATCTCATATCAGCAGACATTCCTCATAAGTTCTTTACTATCCAGTATTACAGAGGATATATACACAAACATAACATCCAAAAACCTCTCCATAGAATCACAAACTACATGTATATGACAAACCATATTAACAACAGGATTCCACAATGGAAATGCTTGAGTGCAACAGCAAGAGATGAAAATTCCCTACTGTCTTTCATAAACTGTGACTATGTTTCATCATTTACCAACACTTATAAAGTATCACAGAAAAATCACAAAAGTGTCTGAATCATTAGACCAGAAGAAGTGAATCATTATGAAAGAATATTCCATGGACGTATATGTCAAGTCAAAGTCATAATGATGTATGGGCCTACAAATGTAGTTATCCAGAACTGGTCATTTCATTCCACGAACAATTACTACTCAAGAACTGAAATACTATATCAATACAAAATATCTCATACAAATTTCTAAAATATTAAGAATATCAGTGAATACTATTTATGATTGAATCTGAGAGTTAGAAAAAACTACAACAACAAAAACTGTTTCACATTTATAGTACACTTATATGTGCACAGGAATGTGTATGTTATACTGTTATTACACAGGAAATTTCTGAGCAATGTTTAACTAGTTACAGTCAAACTTCTGGATAACGACACCCCTGAATAACGACAACCCCTGGATAGCAACATCGACCTCTGGTCCCGATTTTTTTGCTATATATTATTAGTAATAAAAACCTCAAAATAGCAACATACATTTAAGTAAAACCCCTGTTTAGCAACATCGATATAACAATAATCGGCAGTTGACACCCACGCCCTATACAAAAATTCCAGCCAAATAGGCAACTACAGAGGGAAAATGGCGTTCGAGCACTGTTTACGATCAAAACAATGAAAATATGCATCGGAGTGAAAGCATAACTGGTAAACCCTTTGTCAACAGGAAAAATACACGTTCTAAGGTGGTTGGGACGAGTCTTATCACAGGCACTGGTCCGCGCATCGCATCGTTCTATTCACGGAAGTCTCACCACGCCCCCTTTTTCTGCCATTTTGAAAACCTCGGAATAACGACACCCCTGGATAACGACATAATTTTCCGGCCCCGGGCGATGTCGTTATCCAGAAATTTGACTGTATGTCAGATATTCAGTATAATGTTACTGAAATAAAAAAGGGCAGCACATTTCGGGCTGGAATATAATAATTAGGAGCCTGAAATTTAGGATTTCTGTTGCTGACATTATTCGGCCTTATTTTAAAAAATGAAAAATAAAAAGTTAAAAGCAAAATTACAACAGGACATGTTGATATTCATATAGCCTATATATTATGTTGATTCAAAATTTCTAAACACTAACAATGAGGAATAGTAGAGATAAGGTACAGTTATGCAACTACTATCAGCCAACAGCCTGGCTGTCATGAATATTTGAGAATATTACTGTTCTCTTACCTGATAGATCAATTAAATTTCAGTTTTCATGCTGTCTCACACAATCAAGTGTGTTTGAGAATGTCAGGGATAACCTGAACAATATCCCTGGAGAAAACACTAACAAAATGTGAATTCTCATTCATTTATTTAGAAATTTGATATTTTCACAACTGTCCCAAATCTTTTTCAGCAAATGGCAAGATATTTCCATTTGAAAGCTTAAGTAAACACAAAATGCTGTGACTTCTTAGCTGTCACTATGTGAAATCAACTTAAAATAAAGGCATCAATAGCCCCATTTCCAACTCGTGTATTTTCTGTTACATAAAAATGGAACCTGGCAGGGTTTCAATTTATTTCCCTTCATTTGTTTGATCAAATGAGAAAACATGGGAGCAAAAACAATATCACTTTTGATTCAAAACTGCTTTACTATAACTTGGCAAAGCTAACTTCTACTATGCTTGGTCATTGTATGGCAGATGGAGCAATTTGGTTCATTTCCTCTTCTATTTCAAGACCACTAAGTGAGCTAATAACCATGACTGTAGCCTACTTGACAGCAAATAGCTTTAGACACAGCAGGAAGAAAGTGAAAGGCAGACATAAGCAACACTACAAGTAGCTTAGGTTTTGCCGAGGGAAAATAACTGTGCTGCCGAGTGTTGCATAATAAAATGACCTGTTGTTCATTACAACATGTATAATGATGGATTGTTAAAAAAAAAAAATTTTTAAAATTGCTGATTAGATCAAATCAGAATGTCAAAGTGACAAATATTATGAGTATGATATCTGCTCAATAAATCTTTCATTTTTACAGGTAACAAATTAACTGATGCACAATCAGAAACAATTAACAAGCACAACTAAATCCAACAGTGGCTACAGGTCTTCATGAGTTCCATGAACTGGAGTCACACCTGGCTGATCTGAATTTCTTATCAAATGGAAAAAGAAGTTGATCACCTGTTCATAATTTTTCAAGGAAATTCGCTCATTATTACCATGGAAACGCACTGGATCCCCAGGAAACATGTGGGTTGGTGAAAAGCGATAAACATTCTTGGTGAACTGAAGATAATGGCGTGTGTCTGTGTTCCCCAGCATGACACCTTTAAATTTAAGCAAAAAAAAGAGTATCATATGAATCTATAACAAACTAAAATTCAGCAAAAGAAAATTTTACTTTAACAGTTATCTGTATTATTAAATTATAAATACCCTTATCAGGTAGATCATGTGGTCCAAAGACAATTTTTAAAAAAAACTAAAATAATGAGAATTCACTTAGTCATCAGAACATACTAAACCCCTGACTACATGCGCCATATACTTCTTCAGCACACGAAAAAGGATCACCATTCATCCAACACTTGCCAAAACAGGAGTGGATTCTTCCTTCTGAGCATTTCAGCCCGTTATCTACATATTATTTTGCTAATTTTTTTGCTTAATATAGCAATACAAACCTAATCTATTCAAAATGTCCATAATAAATAGTCCTATAATGTCAAAAACTGCTATGTCACATCCTGAAATTTTGTACAAAACCATATGGGATATGTGTCAGTGTTGTAACCTTGTTGTACATAAAGGTATGTGATAACCACTGAACTGAAAATTCATGCACATTTGGTATGAAATGTACAAGCTGTAAAACAATATATTCATTCAAAATACCAGTACACCATTACTTTATGATTCAGCTTTACAGCTCTACAGTTCTTATAACAATCTGAGAACTCTGTTGTTGTAGCCACCAATTATATGCTAAAGTGAAGAATGTTTGGAAAGAAAGATGAAGCTGATCACTGAACTGATACAAATTCATTAGGCGCACATGATAAAAAATGCATTGCACATTCATATTTGTAGTAAAAACTTTGAATCTTGTGATATAATTTTAGTATTTGATGTGTATGATTGATTAGAACAATAACCTTACAAATTCTCTGAAATGAAATAGGATTTTTCAGAAAATAAATCATCGGATGAACCAAGTAACTAAATCTAAAACGGTTAAAATGAAATTTGCGGGGAATAGAAATCATTTCGTTCTATCGTTAGTTTGTCATATCCAAAAAGACTAAATTGAAACAGGGATGCAAATTTAATTACCGAATTACCTCCTGACTGAAGAACCATATGGCCGCATCACTGCCTTACATTTTAAGGCCACTTCATTTTCATGTTTGTTGTTCTTGTTGTTGTAGGTGTACATGCATATAAAATGTGTGGTTATGTAGCTGTTATATCGTTTTGTTTATTATTTTTCTGCTTTTTTTCTAAAAAATGCTTAAAGATGCACCCCCATACGAATTTTTTAGCTAGACTTTTCCCTGAAGAACTATTAACATTTATGGCTTTGGAAACTAAGCGCTATGCACAACAAAAGCAGGCGTCTCAAGGGAAAACAGACAAATATTGGAAAGAGGTCACTGTTTCCAACATGAAGGTGTATCTTGTCATCAATGTTTTGATGAGGATTCATTCTTTGCCAGAATATACTATGTACTGGTCTTCTGACGATCGTTTGCGTATTGCCGACATAGCCCATATCATGTGAAAATCGAGGTATGAAAAAATAAATCAGTATTTTCACCCCCATGATTCGACTCTTGCTGTGCCCCGAGGCGAGGATGGGCATGACCCACTCTTCAAGGTGTGGCCAGTCATCGACCACTTCAAGACGACAGTGAAGGTGAACTACATACCTGGAACCGCCCTGTCCGTTGATGAAGTGATGATTGCTTGCACTGGCCAACTCCATTTCAAGGGATACATCAAAGCCAAACCGATTCTGTGGGGAATCAAGGTCTGGTGTATTGCTGACCCATCAAATGGATACCTCCTTGATACCGATGTATACACAGGCAAATCCAACAGATGGAGTTGGCCATCTTGTGGTCATGAAAATGGCGGAACCGTACTTGGACAGGTACCATCAGTTGTTTTATGACAACTATTTTGCTGGAGTGAAACTGGCTCAAGATCTCCTGTCCAGGAAAACCTATTCCTGCAGCATTATTCGCGCTGGACGAAAGGGGTGGCCTCAAGCCCTCAACACCGTCAACACCAAGAAAATGGCAGCTGGAGAAATCTGCATGATAATGAAGGGGCCCCTTCTCGCCACATTGTGGAACGACAAGAGGAAAGTCTCCATCCTCTCAACAAATGCACCCGCCTCCATTGTCACCGCAGAGCATCGTTCTAAGGGAGGAAAGCACACTATCAGCATTCCCGCAAGCGTACCTGACTATAATAGTGACATGTTTGGCATGGACCTCGCAGACCAACTTCGGTCTTACTATGCTGTTGATTGCTCAGGTGTCAAGTGGTGGCGCTACATCTTCTGGTTCCTGATTCAGGTTTTCTTGGTCAATGCCTGGAATCTGTTCAGGAATGCTACCTACCCTCATCCCAGCAATGGCAGGCTCTTAGCCCAATTCGTCTGCATGTCTGCATTGATCTTGTTGCAGGCAATGTGAGCTTGGGGAAGAAGAGGGTGCAACTTGCAGTGCCACCCACTGGTTTCAGTTCCACACTGTTGTCTGACCACCAGGTTGATCAACTTCATGGGAGAAAAGCTGCCTACAAGTGGTGCTCCAAAGTTGGCAACAAGATAAAAAATGGAAAGACATCGAAGACTGTGTATGGCCGCATAATCTGCAAAATCCACCTTCACAAAGGCGAGTGCTTCGCAGGCTTCCACTGGGAGCTAGCAGGAGCGCAGGAGGCCTAATTTATTTCACTAGTTGGGATAATTGAATTCTGTATGCTTGACAATCTGAATTAGAACGTGAGTGTTTCAATAATGAATTATCTTGTTGCTAACTCGTGTTCTAATCATTTCTTTTTCCAGTTTTCATTTGTCAATTCACACGTCACTTTATCTTTTACAGTTCCTTTGTCTTTCATTGTATCTTCTTCATTTTGATGTCATACTTTCCTTGTTTTCTTCTCAATCCGCAAAAAATAATATTTTTGTGATACTTCAAGTAGTTTTGTTTTCTGACTTTTTTAATTTGCATGATGCATCTTCGAGCTGTGTTTTTCAGTGAAATGTTTGACTTCAACTTCTTGTTACATCTTTACTTTTTCTCCTATTGCTGTCAAAATTTAAGGTGTATAGATTGTTCTTTTATCTTTCTGAATCCGTCAGTTTTGTGAAAATGTCATTTTTAGTTTTTGTGCTATGAATTTTTAAAGTAAGTGGGTGGGGGTGGGGGTGTTGCCCATGCAGAATTATTTCCCTTCATCTAGTGAACAGGTAAATAGAGCTGTCAGGCTGGGTTAGTTGCTGTTGGATTAAAATGAGAAGAGAGCAGAAGGAAATCACAAAGCAATTAAATATATTAAATTTCTTAGATGTAACAATGACAAAAAAAAATATGAATTATAAGAATATTATCCCCACAAACAGTGCTAACCACTAAAATGTTATTAGGACACATACAGAATGGGTAGGAAAAGACTTCCATGTAGTGTAGGCTTCTGAATATGGAATCTTTACTTGGCTGTAGAAGATCAAGGTCTAATAATTTATAATACATGCTATGTCAATATAATGACAAAAAGTAAATATTAAAAATACTAATTCATTGAAAAATCTACCAGCTATAAACATGTCTCCTCCATCACCCTACTATATTTAGAAACATTATTCTGAATTCTTAACATCAAAAGCAGTGTTCAACTGTACAAGACTGAGATTACTATACACAAAAGTATGTAGGGCAGATAACTTACAAATTAGACCATTTGAAACAATTGCCAACTGAATTATGCCTGAAAATAAAAACTGTGATGTGATAGAAGTCATTCCTAAAGGTTGAATTATGATTACTTAGATGTAACTATGACGAAAATTTCCACTCCTTAGACATAACAAATGACGAAGCACATTATTTCGTTATAGACGCAGAACAAAAATCTAAATGAACACAGACCTAGATCTCCCTCGAAATCAAGACCATGCCAGTTTCATGGGATTAAAGCACTGAGTAAATAGGATTCAATGTTTCCAACTTCCAGACCACAATTTTCATAGTCTTAGACGTAACACGTGTCAATGTGATGACGACAATATAACTCGACCCGCTAGCACCTCGTTTCATTTTGCCAATCATCTGATAACTACAGCAATGGTTCCCAGGGTCATTTCTAGTAAATTAAAAAGCTGACTAGGAAAAAAAACTAAAAACGTGGATACCCACTGGGCCATTTCTTAGACATAACAAATGACAAATATTCATACCGGTATTCTTGGAAACTGGTCCAGTTATTTATCTTGTTGGGTTGTTTTTTTTACACTGCTTTACTCTATATTCAAGAGCCTATGGTTATCAAGCTCACTCCTACAATATCTCATGGCCAGAAAATGGTTTCTTGTATAAAAATTTATCACTCAAGAGATCTACCCACGGATGGTGAAAAAAGTTTGTCTAAGAACCAAAAATGATGGATCTTCAAACATTAAACCCGGACAGCATTTGAAGAAAATGATACTTCACATTGAAAATAGAAGTGCTGGGCCATTATCTAATGTAGCAAGCCAGGATCTTATGTCAATTATTTTGCATTGCAAGAATATCAAGAGAAGCCCTCAGAAATGACAAAATGAGGTTAAAAATTAAGGTACATTTAGGATTCGGACCTTTGTCAATTCGTGTCTATCCAAGTAATCTTTATAAATTTGTTTATTCTATCTCTTCAATGTATGTTTAGGACATACAAACAAATAAAAAATGAAATTTTTTTTCTTTTTGTGAAACTGAAGTGAGGGTAGTGCAGTTACAGTTGACCTTTTGAGAATGGCTCATACAGTCGAGTTCGCTTAAATCAAATTTGACGGGACCAACCTAATGGGTTCAATTAAAGAGAGTTTGTCTTCGGGGGGGCAAAAGCAATTCTCGAATGACTAATGAGGCACTATTTTATTTTATTCAAGGATTATTTCCCTTTATAAAGAAATCGCGGTATGGATCCCGAACTTTGTGTTTATTTTAGATTCATGCCCTCTCTTATCATTGAATTGCTAGCCCATTTGAGTCTACAGACAGAAGGTCAGCCGGGCTATTGCGCATGCGTATGACATCATACTGCACGAACCAAAGGGTTAGGGTTATGATTAGGGCTAGGGCTAGGATTAGGGTGTATATAATAATAACAACCTATTTAGATCGATCTAAATCTAGATCTTTGCATGAAAACAAAAAAAAATGTCATGTTAAACCCGGTTTCCCATACAAACATGGCTGATTGCCGTTTCTGCACATGTGCATTAGGCCGGCTGACCTTCTGTCTGTAGAACCATGCTAGCCCTAATAAAGGCTGCGTTGAAAGCAAAAGTAATGAAAAGAAAAGTTAGAGGTCGAATAGTGTTAGTTTTAGCTGTGAAAAGAACTGTTGATGAGTAATTTATTGCCCTGAAAAGAACTGTTAATGCTTTAGTCCCAAAATGGGCAGCTGAGGAAGTTTTACCCCTGAAATAAAGTTTTAACTCTGAAAACAGTTAAGGGAAGCCATCACATAGTCTGTGAGGATATAAGCAAGTCAACCGCAAGTGGAAAAAAAACCTAGCATGATGTAGAATCTGGCCTATCCCATCACCATGCGAGAACCAACATCACAATACCAGCACAGCGCTCTATTATAGCGTAACCTACACACTTCTTAATATGTGTAGATCTAATATGTATAGCACATTTACGCGTATATTTGCACTATAGGCTCTGCCAGGACGATTGATTATCGATCAACTGCTTGACAGCGCTGACCCTGGTATGCTGTTTATCCCCACCCCCCTCCCCTCATGAACACATAGCCTACTTACGCTCCGCAGCAGGCGCAATACATTGTCTGTCCCCTCTCGCCCCATCCATGGCACTGTCTCCTTTGTTTTCAAACTGCTGGCATCCCCGTTGATGGAAACCACGTGGAGATGACAACAGCCGATTTTTACCTTTGTGGATGCACTGACCGGTTTGATTTAAAGGAAACACACGGTGATGGCTTCGATTTATGCGAGAGGCATTTAACAGGTGCAAAAAGGAAAAAAAATCTATTGTTTCATTTTTATTCGATATATCAGACATTCTTTTAATCAGAGTTCGGTTTGAGTGGACTCGACTGTAGGCACTACCTTTTCTCTTTGATCCCGGTACAAATGGCATATATCAATACTGTGAGTGTTATACTTGGTCACTTAAGACTATGAAAATGTATTCCGTATAACAAATATTTGTAATGATTTATTGATTAGTTCCTGCGTAGGATTAACCCTGTCGTCGCAAGAAATATCTGTTGGCTTGGCAGTATGCATGACTCGCAAGTAGTATCTGTTATCTTGCAAGTAATATCTGTTGTCTCTGTGGTATGCACAACTCGCAAGTAGTATCAGTTATCTCGCAAGTAGTATCTGTTGCCTTTGTGGTATGCACAGCCGAGAATCCCAGTAAGTTAGGGCCAGGAGTTGGTCTAGTTCATTTTCATTATTGGAATAGAATGGTCCTATCACATGTGAAACTAATAACACAACACCAATAAATGATCAACCAAAAAAGTTTATAAGTCATTTGAAACACTCAGCCAATGCCAACACAGTCAGTAATTAATCTACATCATTTTGTCCATGCAAATAGACATATTAGCAATCGTATCCATGTCGCTATATAACTGAAAGGCAGTAACTGATATATGCCGGGTCGCCGTAGAAGAAACAGACTGGGACCGCAGAGAGAAGGTAGTGACTGTATATTAACAAGTGGGAGGATATTTTGGCTTCACAAGATACAGGACACAATGATGTCAATGGCATGTGAGAAATATCAAATTAATGATTTACCTGGGACAACTACAGCATCTGGCCACACTTGTCCTATGGTTGTCTTCATCACCTGTGTGTAATGAAGCAAATTATAAAATGTGAATAAAGAGAATGAGACTCATCATTACAAAGAAGATGGACTCAACATAAAGGTCACATCAGAATAAAGTAATTCTTCAACTGCTGACATGCTTGGATGAACTGCTGGTCTTAAAGACTTGCTGGTTTAGAATCTGAACATTAAAACTGATAACATATCAATAATGAAATATAGATAACCTGACATCAGTTAAAGATTAATCTTTTAATTGATTTCTCTTCAGTTGGTTTTCTGGACAATAAAAAGTATAGTCTGCATCTTAAAGACACATGGATTTCTTTAAAGTGAACAAACCTGATAACCAAAATCCATGTCTCCATAGCCGGCAGTGGGATGTGACTCTACTGCAACATCTATGTCAATCTTTACACGACTGTCCCCAATAACAGCTCTGTCATATGCAATTACCTTTGATAAAAAATGAATTCAATTAGTTCACTTTCTCCACTATCCATCTTTGCAATAGCTAATATTCCTCTAGAAAATGTAATGTGGACTAAACAGCTGCATATACTGTTGATCTACTTCTTATAGTAATAGAATACTGATGAGAAAAACATATAAGCTTAGAAAGTGGACAAACTTTTTCATTTAGGGCTGCCATGGCCTATTTTGATCACTATCTAACGAAAAAAACAAAGCAGATACATGTACCATACCAAATTATGTTTAAAATAAAATAGGAAAGAAAAACTGGAGCTAATGTGGAGTAAACCACAACTGAAAACGCGTTTTCTTGGTTTTGTCATAACTGTATACTTGTACTTCATATTGCAAATGTCGACCACTGTGTGAATCGATGTCAGTTCCTGTAACTGTTGAAAGAGATCACTTAGTGTTTCCATACTAATGAATCTGCCTTGCAGAAACTTCTCCATGAACAATTATCCTGTCTGCTATTAAATTAAAGCGAGTCTAAACTTAAACAAAACTGCACTTCTCATGGTAACAACAATTCCTTCAAACAGAAAACAAGAAGTGAGGAGGGGGAAAGTGAGGACAAAAGAAAGAAACAAATAAATAGAAATAGAAAGTAGCTGCTGTGCACCACCATAATTTAAAAAAAAACCTGTCATAAAATTGCAACCTACTTGTACATGTAGGCTACAGGCATCGGATGTCTCTGCCAAAAAAAATTCTGAAGCTTTGAGGCGTAATAATGTCTAACTTTGAAATCATAAACACAAAAAAAGGTAGTTCAGTTATGAAAATTCCAAACAGTAATCAAGACAAGAGTAAATAGATGACAGACTTGTCTGTTAGTGATAAGAACCTTAGAATACTCTGTCAGAACAGTGGGGTCATGTAAATAGCAGAATGCACTGTACATTAGTTTGCGAGTATTTTATTCTTTGGGAAGAATTAAGATCTACATCCCAAAGGAATTTTAAAACATTGAGGTCTTAAGGTAATATCAGTCATCAAATATCACTGCCTTTCCATAAATCTCTCATGCCTACTGTTCGGCTTTGCTTAAAAAGTGCACTAGTCTATACATCTCTATTGATTACCAGTACTTACTTTTTTGATAGGCAAGTCTCATTTGGGAACAGATTACTTTTATCAGAAGTTAGACTGAGTGGATCAGTCTCTATAATCGTTTTACTCAAAATATTCGATTTTGAGTTTCTGTTTTCTTTTAAAAGTTCAGTCTCTGCTGAATATAAAAATGGTATTAAAAAGTTGATATGTCCATTCTAAGGTGTGGAGAGGGTGGTCAAGCAAAGTTGACCTGCCCCTCATTTTGGGCTCTTTATTCAGTGATAGATCATCACTATTTCACTGGCTACGGACAAATTGCATATAAAAGACTTGATTATGATCTCCTTCACCAATATCGGGAGCCCCAGTGCCAGGGTTGGACACTGACTGACCATCTAAGGCGCTGACCACACTGAAAATGTTCACACGGGCCTCTGAAATAGACTTCCCACGGCATAATGAGGGTGAAATATGCCACATTTCTGCTGTTTCAGAATGCAATAGTGGATTATCTGCCACAGAAAGGGTAAAAACGTGCTTGGTTTTGACCGAGGAAGACATGGCAATCATGTATAGCCCTCTCTGGACCCTAAAATGACTCACCAGAAGTCCTTTTGCTGATAGGGGTAGGGAAGCAAAAATGGAGGAAAAATGGGCATAGGGGCACAGAAGATGGCAAACAAAGGCATAGAAATCATGGAAAGAGGTCTAGTAGGTGAAAGAAACGTGCTGGGGTTGAAAGTCTGATCAAAAGCTCTTTGCGGCTGTTTTTTTAGCTAAAAAAAACTATAAATGTGTTTTTCTCAAAATGCATTTTTTTAGCACAAATATGCTATCTACTTTTTTATTTATGGAGCAATTACCACGAAATTTGGCATGAATGTTGAACAAAACAATATCTAAATTTTGTCACAAGGGATTTTTGATATCATTTTAAGTTTTTGAGAAATTTGAGATTTTGTGGTCAAATTTTCAGAACATCTGTGATCTTTTCACATACCAAATTAAAAAAATTGTAGAAAAAAACTAAGCATTTTATCAAAAATCTGTTCTGACAAAATTTAGATATGGGATGGTAAAATATGTACACAAAATTACAAGCACATGGGGTGGAGAAGTTCAGAGCCTATCGAAGGTAAAGTTACACAATATCGAGTAGAGAAATTCAAGATGGTGGCCATTGCCATGGCAACCATGGGTGGTTTCGAATTTTTTTCAATTGTTTTCCTCTTATTTGACCATGCCAAATTCAATGGTAATGGTTAAAATCATCCCCCTCCCTCCGCGGTTTCCAAAACAACTCCCATGACCCCCCCCCTCTTTTTTTTAACAACCGAGTCTCAGGTACATCATTCTCTACAATCAACTAGATCTAGCCTCAAGACTGGATGCAGAACTATTTTTAAATTTTAGCATGCAAAACATGGATGCATAATAAAGTCTCTACAATCAGCACCCAAGTTCACCTGCGTTTCAGGTGTGGAATTCTGTATGGTCAACTAGCATTCAAGTTTCAGTGTGTAATTCTGTATGGTCAATTAGCACCCAAGTTCAGGTGCTGAATGCCGTATGGTCAACTAGCACCCGAATTTCATGTGAGAAATAACGCTTCCATATTTTAAAAGGAAAAGATAGTTCAATTCCTGGTGACTGCTGCAGGTGCTCTTGAAGTGTAGGTGCCCCCCATTTCTTAGATTTAATGATGACACAAAAAAAAGTAATTTTCTCATGATTCTGGGCTCCATCAGATGAAATGACAGAAGAAAGAAATTAGTAAGAACTAAATTAAAATTAAAATCTATTTTTTGGCACTAGGATATTCTAGGATCCCTATTGTGAATGTTTCATTCTTATCATCATTACATCTGAGAAAAGTAGGCCTGTATCTCATAAGTATCTGACTTGTTATTCAGAATTACTCTTAGGGAATGACAACAAGAGAAGGTTACAAAGCAGTGAATAATTTCCTAGATGTAACGATGACAATTCTGTTTTGAATCAAAGAAATCTTATCCCTTCAACAGTGCAAAACAATAAAACCTTATAAAGATGCACATAAAAGAGTATAGTAAAAAACTGATTTGCAATGTAGACCTCTGAGTATGGAATCTTTTTTATAGCTGCATTCGATAAGTCAACAACTAAAAAGCCATATCATATCAAAACATGTATAATGACAAAGAATAAATAAATAAGAATATTAATTCACTGAAAAATGGAAACTATCAATATTGTCGTGTAATAATAGTAATATACACTCTAACACGCTTAGTAAGAAAACGCTTAGAAAGAAACTTGCGTTATTAAGAAAGAATTTTTGAGCTTACAAAGAAATAAAACGATGAGGCGATACGAAAACTACGCTTATTACAAACGGTTTTCGTTTCCCTGATCGCACTTTTCTTTCATATTAAGCATAACCAAGACCAAACTCAGGTACCGAACCACTTCCCTCCGACAAACAAATCATCCCTGAGCGCGTCAAGTAGGCCTACCGGTACCCGCAATGTGTTGTACTGCCCAGCGGTATGAACCTGAGGGTAAGGCCTAAGGCGCAAGCGTGTTGAAATAATGCACCGTCCCCCGTTTCACACCTCACCTGTCACTCGTGGCCCCAATTGAGTATGATGTACCATGAGAGGGTGACACCTATTACGTGCATGTGTGAGACTATCACGATTTCATTGTTATTTATAGCCACACAACCACGGTATCAGAGGATTCAGCCGAGATAATCACCCCCTAGGAGGCTGAAAGGCTCCGTACAC
>JBCEWB010046742.1:0-14353 GCA_039654565.1 Peronia peronii | reverse complement strand
CCCCCCCCCCCCCCCCCCCCCCCCCCCCCCCCCCCCCCCCCCCCCCCCCCCCCCCCCCCCCCCCCCCAAAAAATCCATAAATGTCAGTAGAAAGAGTTTTGAAAATAAAGTTGAATACAAATACCCATGTGTAACCAAAGACATCGGCCTTTATTTTGATAATTGAAACAGAAAATTTGACTTCCACCCTAAAAAGAGGATTAGAAGGTTAGATTCAAATATTTTGATACCAAGCTACAAGAACAGTTGTGAAAACGTCCTCACTTGTAGAATGTAAAGACGGAAGAAAACGAGGGGGGAGGGGGGTGGAATTTATGGCCAAAGGTAAAAACCTTCTCATATTTGAAGATCAACATCTTTTAATTGTTTCCCTCCAGTCTGGGTGAACGATCCATTATGTTACGGTATAACACGCCTTCAGCCCCTTGCCGACCGTTATCTCGAAGAAAAATCCTACGGTGCCCATGTGGGTAAAAGCTCTGTCTGAAATGTAAAGGATTTTATCTCTCACTGATTTCACCCCTATGTAGTTGAGGCAGTTCAGCACAGTGTGCAGTCCGGTCGTGTATAAACCTGATGTTTTCATGGCGGTCAGAAAGTTGAACTGGCGAGACTATTGGCAGAGATTCATTATGTGGAATTTTGAAAGTCAAAGGTCAGAGATGATACGTGTGAAAGCTAATGTAAAAAGCACTGGCTATTTAGGCCTATTATTGCCGCGCTGTCTTCTATCCGCGCGTAAGAGGTCTATTGTATCCATACAGTGACCTAACGTGCCTGGGAGGCTTCTTGCAGGTACGAGCCAGTACAAAATTGTTTCACCTTCACTATGGGGTGAAACTTTTTTATTTGTCTTTGCTTCCCCACTGCACCATCTAGTAAGCCCATCTAGTCACTCTGAATTTCAAATGTATGAACAGCAAGGACTTTGCTCTTGGGTTATCTAGTGGTTGTTTGAGAACGTCAAAATGCTCATCTTTAGGTGCTATGCATCCATCATAAAGAGTATTCGAGGGAGTTCCAGACCTTTCGTGGTGGCAAATATACACAGCTTTTCTGTTGAGGTTTACACATGTTGATCTGCCCAGGGCCTGTGATCGGCGTTTGTGTAGCATATTCTGCTATTTATTGTATCACGCCGGAGAGATGAAGCGATTAACTTAAAAAGAAAAAGCAGGGGAAGTTCTCACAGGAGACAGGGAGGGAGAGCTGAATTGCAACATTTTAGCTGGTCTACAAGTCAGTGGTTAGTAGGTCTGAGCTACAGATCAAACTTTCAGTGAGAAATACAATCTTTTACATGACATTACTGTCCTGAATGACCTGCATGTTTTTTTTCTGTTGTATTTTTGATTTTGCTCCCTTATTTCCACCAGGTGTTGTCAAATGGATGTAGCTTCTGTTCTGAGTGTATTCTATTCTAGTGTATTATTGCAGCACTCATCATCACCTGACTGATGTTTTCGTGTTCCGAAGTCTGCAGCCCGACAGTAAATTGATGGGAGTGAGACTGATTGTGAATGGCTGACTGATTGTGACTGATTCTGATTGGCTTTGACTGACTGTGACTGACTGTGGCTGATTGTAGATGTCTGCATTTGATTGTCACCGACTGTGACTGATTATGTCTGACTGACTGATTGTGGACTGGCTTTGACTGACTGTGCTTGGTTGAGGTGAAATACAGAACAGATATCTCACGCACTGAAACATGTCCCCAAATCTTTTACATCATTGACTGTACATGAGGTTCACTGACACTCTCTCTTTCTCTTTCTCTCTCCCTCTCTCTTTCTCTCCCTCTCTCTTTCTCTCTCTCTCTTTCTCTCTCTCTCTCTCTCTGTCAGATGCCATTCTACGAAAAGAATTTTTTCTTGCCAAATAATTGGGTACAATTCATGGAATTTGAGATCTACGCGACAAAGAAATAATCTATGTCGTGTTATTTTGCTCGTCTAATCGAAATAAACCACGAAGCCAGCGAGGAAGCGATTTTGTCCTGGCTTACCAGAATCTCATGTGAGTGGGAGATGTGCGGAATATGAGCTGTAGATCTAAATTTTGTGTCCATAAAAAAGGAGACTAACAGTGAAACTGGAGTTTTTCTGTAAATGAAGCACAAAAAAAAAGGACTGTTTGGCTCTATTTAGTGGTAGCTTTCTACTACTGCTCGGCCGACTGAAGGTTTGAAGCTGTTAGAGCTGTAGGGGGTGCAGGTATATGTCAGTGCTGAAAGAATCTATCATTCACATAAGCAATGAAATTTTAAGATAGATAGGCACAGAAACTTGAGTTAGTCTGCACAGATCTATCCCGTGCCATGTTCCGTTTCAGCTTGGGGAGATTTTTGGAGCGAGAGAATAAAGAGAAGGCAAATATGAAAGAAGATCTGTCTAGCGGGACAGATACAAATCTACGCTGGCATCAGGTTTCAAAGTCTGCAAATCCCATGAAGGAAACTACTGTCCCTGGAAATACATAGAGGAGCAAAGTGTGATAATATGAAAAATAACAAAGATATGTCAGTGAGAGAAGTAAATAAACAAGTAGAAAATTTCATAACGACGACGCCCTTTCAGGCGTCATAACGATTTGGTGAAAGTTGTGGACTTGCAGATGTCAGAGAAAATTTGGTTGACGAATACATTCATGCTTGAAACGCTTGCAAGTGCGAGAAAAATCAGACCCCGAACAGTTACTTATCCCTTTACCTGCACATACTGCAGTAGGCCACGCTTATTAAATAATTGTAATAATAGTCATAGCATTTATATAGCGCTTATTTCCGTACAAGTACGAATTCTAAGCGCTTTGCAATCTAGGAATACCCCGACAGACCAAAAAGAGACACTCATAAACGCTCTCCGCTTCATGGGAAGCATACAAAGCTGCTGTCTGTTAGGCACTCAAATTATCAGTCTAACAATAACACTCTCTGTCTATAGTCGAGTATCCATTTTAACTTCGATCGAGTCAGGAATTATGCGTAAATCGTATCTCTCAAGGACTAAATGTTGGGACCAGCCAGGGCTCGAGCCCGGAACTTTTGATCCCAAGTCGGACCACCCAACCCACTAGGCCACCGACACCGCATATCAGTAGTTTCTATCCAAAAATCATTGTCAGAAGAAGAAAAACAGAACAGTCAATGTGAATACTTATCACCACGGGATTGGCAGAACAGGACACAAATTGCGTCGCTCGGCTTGAGTAGAGACATACAAGTAGAGGTGTTTTGAAAAGAAAATATATTCTATTCCTTGTCTAGTTATCCATTCATATGCCTGTTATAAAGAACGAAAAATACTGAGAAAGTGAAGTTACATTGTGATGGATGATGGAAAATTGTCCGTATAGTTTGCAGATATGTAGACTATGCATTCAGACTAAGGGTGTGAACAGACCGGAGCTGGCGGTGTACTGGGGCTGGGATGGGAATGGTGGCTCACCACTCATATATTATGCTGTATGCCTAGGGCAGCTTGCGGTCCCCCGTGTCGCGGTCTGCGCAGCGCCATTGCCCTAGACGTGCAGCATAATACTTGAGTGGCGGAGCCACCATTCCCATCCCAGCCCCAGTACACCGCCAGCTCTGGTCTGTTCACACCCTTATTCAGTGAGCTAGGATAATGTATGTCAAAGATTGGCCGTGGGATAACAGTGCCAGCTATGAATGGACGCGCTGTCAGTCTGTTCCCGCCCTCTCATTATTATTTTTTTTTTCGTGTATTTGTTGTTGTGTTGATTTCTCTGTTCATTTCCCCTAAGGGTGGGAAAAGCTGCATGGGTAGTTCAACTGGAGTGATTCTGTTCACAAACTTCATGATAAAAGAGCATCACTTTACTGTGATGCTGATATGATTCTGTAAGAATATTTGGCTTCTGAGAGAAGGGATGTTCTGTACGTGTGAGTACCAGTGTGTCCGTTAATGTGTGCGCTCACTCTGTCTCTCTAACACTGCCACAGGGGCGTGCAACATCGCTGTTTGACCCATGAACTCTGTGTACTACTTGTGTGTTTTAAGTTTTATGAACCTATTCACAAAGTTATAATTTTATCAAAAATGTCTGTACATAAGATTGACTGATCATCATGTGATATTATTGTTGTTATTATTATTATTATCATTATTATCATTATCGCTGTTGTTATTTTGGTATAACTTGTTCACACGGTGAAAGAGGGAATTTGTGAATATTCATCTGTACTATGTGACTACAATTCACGTGTTATTTCATGATTTGTTGGTGCATTCTTTCCTTTTGTGTTTTCAGCAAAAGTGGGCTTTTGTTTGACATTGTAACCGATCAGTCCACGACAGTGGGCTCTATTTTGACACTGTATCAGTTTTGAAGAATGGGCTTGGACACTGTATGAGACCATTGAAATGCGGTTCTGCAGTGAATTTTTCTTTTGTTGTGGTTGTTGTTGTTGTTGTTGTTGTTGTTGTTGTTGTTGTTGTTGTTTTTCCTTCACCGTGCGATGATCTTATTGCTGTCTTTTGAGTGCTTCACAGCAAATTCTGTCTCATCCTGGTCTTGTGCAGCCCATATCAAACTTATTCAGTCTTTACTGTAGTACAGAGGAAATTGGATCCAGCTCTAACTACCATGTTCAAAATATGTAATTCATGTCTTTTGATGTGCTGTATTTCATCAAGGCAAGGCTGGTCTGACGGATTGGGCAAAACGCCTTGTTCCGGACAGTTTTACCTCGACAAAATTGCGATTAATTTGCAGTCTTTCTCTTAACATATCACAGTTTGTGTAGGATAGGTTAGTGCGACAGGTTGTCCTTTTTACCCGTTTACTGCCAAAATTGTCATAAATCATCTTTATTTTATTGTCTGATTTATATAAATTCCATTTAACTTTGACTGTTTGTTTGTTTGTTTGTTTGTTTGTTTAAGGAAATATACCTCCATTGCTGTAGCCTTTGTACGTTTTCCCTAAATTTAAAGTTTCAATATCCAGACGTAAAAATGAAAAGTTGTGTAACATATTCTAGTCATTTTGTTCTGGGAGATATAAAGAGGCAGACCAAAACGTTGATATATAAATGTCTGCAAAGCGAGATATAAAATTGGCCAACACCGCAGCGCAGACATGGGAAAACCTGGCAGACAACAGGGAATCCTGGAGATCAGCAGTCACGGTGGGAGTGAAATCAGGCGAGGACCCATGAGTGGGAGGACAAGAGAGAAAGAAGGAAAAATGTCCTGCCACAGAAGTTGCAGATGAACGTAGTGTGTGAGGTGATGCTTGGATTTTTTTTTTTATCTCTCACACCACATTCATCTGCAGTTCCTGTGGCAGGACATAATTATCTCTCCCGCATTGGTCTCAACAGCCATGAAAGGAATGCTCCTCTGGCCCTTTACTTTTTTACTGCCAGGACACATGTGCTCATTTGATTGTATCTTCTATATTAAAATCGTGATCTTTTGCGAAGTGCTCAGATCCAAATATCTAAGATACCAGCAGCAATTTTTGTTTAATTTGATTACATTTCTAGCAGCCAAATCTACATATTTGGACTGCTGTCCCAGAATTGTATTAGTTATTGCCTCAGCAGTCAGAGGGTTAAGGGTACATTGTCTATGATCATTTATGACACAAGGAAGCCATCCATGATCCTAGTACTGAGTGGGTTCAGGTTGAGGAAAGCTGTGCTAAAATACATGGCGAAATAATTGAACTGTGATGGAAAAGGCGTTTTGTTAAAGTGTGTTAGAGTTTGCTCTTATTGTTGTTGTTTTTGTGGTTATTTTGTTGAAAAAGGGCGAATCTGATCTCAGTGAAAGATGGTGTTATAGTTGATTTATGCGGTGTTTTGCTCCTTTGAGTGCATATTTGAGGACTGTACTTGCAATTCTAGTTCTTAAATGATAAAAAGACATCTGTATTTCTGTAATTGTATTCACCACTGTCATAAATCATGTTCACAGTTCTGGCAGTGGCAGTGTAATACAATCCATGGGCATCTGTGGATGTCTAGATCAGAAAAAGTGATGGAATAAAGGGAGTATATAGATCACTGTCATATCACAGTTGTTCAAGTTATTTTTACTGGTTTTGAGGAAAATCAACAACTCCTTTCTGTTTGTTTTTTTTTTTTAGTCAAAAATATGATTTAAGCAAAGTGAAAAAAACATTTCCAGTTGTAGATTGGCCTTTGGAATATTTGAACCACTGATATGCATGGCTGTCATGCATGGCTTGTTACATGTGTTTTGATGGGAACGGTAGGAGAGAAATTGGAAAACAAACCATTTTTGTAGGAAGTCCCATCTCATCACCATCGTCGTCATCATTATCTTGTTGTTGTTTTCTTTCTCGAGTGAAATGTTTGCATTTTGCCCTTTCCATCGACCATTCTGCAGTTTAAAAAAAAAAAATTTTATTTAAAGTGCAGTTGGACTGAGAATTATCCCAGTCCAGAAAGGGGTGGCATTGCTGAAACACATACATTCACTGAAGTTTTGTTCTCTTTCAGATTCAAGTTTCTTCAAGTCCCTATAGAGGTACTCATTCTTTTAAGCATCTATGAACGAAGATAGTTGCTTGATCTAATGTGAGTTTACATTATAGACATCATTTTATGACATTGGAGTTGTTCGTTACCGTGACTGCGCATTGCAGGCAGCGCTTGACGATTGGTAGGCACTCAGACATGCCCACACGTTAGGAACCAAGCCATGTTTTAGCGATGACCTCTCGGTCATGTGACCCACTTCGAAATGTCCGTCCTCTGGAGAACATTTCGTCTAGTTTGTTAAATCTTTGCCAAAGCTAGGCTAGAAAGCAAAGAATGGTTAAAATTAAAGTATTTGAAGAAACTTGTGTTGAATGCTATCGCTCTATAAATTGTCTTCATCAATGAATTCATAAACTTTACGTCTTTATTCAATTTTAACTTGTACTGTTGTTTACTTTACATTGGGTTTTGTCGGTTTGTAACTGTTGTTATGCAGGCTAGGCCAAAAGTAGGCTAACACTTTGTTGATCGGCTCTTTACATGTTTTAGAACATGATATTACAGTTAATTTTCTCAGTTACAATCAAATACGTTTAACACTTTAATTACATTTAATAAAGTTTTAATCTCGTAAGTGGCTACTTTTGACCTAAAGTACGACCCAAATAGTGAGACAACGGACTGTTAGCCAACTTTTGGCCTAGCCTGTATCTTACAGACTAGATGTCCCAGCGTTGGCGTGACACTGATGGTTATCACTGACGTTTGTTCCATACCAGTGTATAATTCCATCTCTCCAGGACTGTGTTTGTGAAGGGTGGTCTGCCTTGATCAGCTGTGAACTTGTGTTCTGAGTCTATTCACTGCCGTCTCATTCCCTCTCTCTCTCTCTCTCTCTCTCTCTCTCTCTCTCTCTCTCTCTCTCTCTCTCTCTCTGTTTCGTCTGTCATGTCACACAGAATTATGTCATATTATGTCACATGCCACTTTCTTCTCTCCTATGGAACGTTCATGCTTTACCTTATGCCATACAGACATGTCAATTCAAAACTTTATGGACTGTGGATCTTTGAAGAAAAAATAAAATTGTTTGAACAAGTTTATCTTGTTTCAGGATCTTTTCATTTCTTGTCACTGTGGTGATAGACAAAGTATTTCTTTTTGTTCACATCACAGACATCCCATTGACCGTTGAAAGCCTAATTTCGTAACTGCCACTCCCATTGTTTTGAGAAAATTGATATTTGATCCTTGAAAGCCAGTTTGTCTTAAGGGCCAAATTCACGAAAAGTGGACTAAGGCAATATCCACATTCAGGATCAAGCAAAGTTTCATTATAAAAGTGGCTTAACTCTATATAACTGCAATTTTCTCAAAACGACAGCAGTTGAACTTACGACAGGCGTAGCCTACAAGAATCGACATTGAAATCACTGTACATTATGGTTTTGTTGTTGTTGTTGTTTTCTTTTCTTTTTGTGTGTGTGGTTTTGTCTTGTTTTGTTTTACTTTTGTTTGGCTGACAAAGATCATAGCGACCGAAAGCTTACGTGTCGTTTCTTATGGTTGTCCAGCAAAGCCCGTATTGTCTCGTCTTTAGATACCACACTCGGCCCATACCATTCAGGCTGTTCACAAGCGGCTTCGGTGTCACAATGTGAACAGAACATTATAGTCTTTCATACAGCTATGCATATGACTGGGCTTCTTGTCGGAGGTGCAAAAATACGGTTTTATTGTTGTCGTCGTTATTGTGTTGTTATTGTTGATGGTGATGATGTTGTTGTTGTTGTCGTTCTTGTTGTTGTTGTTCTTGTTTCTGTTCTGTTGTTGTCGTTGTTGTTATTGTTGTTATTTGCTGCTGCCGATGTTGTTGAATCGCTGCTTTTCCCTAATAATTCCGTTTTGAGAAAATCGTTAGTTAATTGTGCGAATTTTGTTTGTTTGTTTGTTTGTTTGTTTTCAGAGAAAGAAGTGATGTAATAAGTCGTCTTTTAATATTGTGGAGACCTTTGTAATTAGTAGTAGTAGTAATAGATGGCAGTTATATAGCGTTTGTTCCCGTACATTACAGACTCTATGTACTGCCCGTCCAAGTGCCAAGATTATCAGTTGAAATTGTTTTTAACACCGGCGTTTCTATAATGATATTTAAAAAATCCAAGAAATGACAGGCTATACCGAATGCAATACTAACTGGGATGAGCTATTGCAATCAGGTGATCAAACTCATCCCAATGGTTTTGTTGTGTCCTCATATGTTGTGAATCATCGAGCATTCACCAACCATAGAGTGATCACACAGAAACTCATAGCGGACCAGTTAACTCGATTTATTGCATGGAGAGATTCGGGCATGATTATATTGACACATGTACTAATTATGGTTTAGACATATCTACAATCGACCACAAACATCATCATAATAATACTGAACATCAGTATTACATCATTTCAGGACATGGACATAGAGATGGACATGGCATGTGATAACTGATTATCTTTGACAGGACCGGCGTTAATGATTAACATAAATAATCATAATAATCATATTATTGACATTACATTTTTTCTACGGGAAGCACCTCTTGGCCAAGGGAAGCAAGTAGATCCCATAACAGAATGAGTCCTGCATACTTCTAAAAGATGATATTTGTATCCCATTCTTCAAACTTGTTAGTCTTTAGCTATGTCTTTCCAGTGTCTGTTTATGCTATGTCCAAATTATCCCTGGAATGTTATTGGTGATATATAGAGTATATAAGCGCTAAAAAGACCGTCTTGTGCATTGGATAGAGAACAACTTCGCATGCGTATTACAGCGATATGAGATAATTACGTTATCCCTGAATCCACGAAAGGTTAATTTTTGTGTCTCGTCTTTCATAAAGAAAATCTTCGATAATCTCTCGAAAATCATAAACTTGAAAAAAGAATAAACAAGCGATATGTTTCTAGAGGGTTTTTTGTTCTATTTGACATGCCTACGTGGGGGACATTTGTGCACCCACCAAAATTATGTGCAAATTAAAAATTCTTTGCACGGTAACTTCCCGATCCTGAAGACAGAATATTGTTACAATTTATGCAGGAGATACAGCCAGACAAACGTCTGGGGGAGGGAAAGAAATCGGAGACAGACAAATGTCTAACACCGGTTCACGTGCGAGAATGCAAAGGAAATGGTTGAAAACGAAGGCAGAAATGGAAATGAATGGCGTGTTCATGTCTCTCTTCTTTTCTTACGTTCTTTCTTTCAACTGTTTCTTTTGTCTTGTGGGATCAGTCGGGTTACGATGCATATAAGCCTTTCAACCGCCTTTGGGGTGGTTATCTCGGCTGTGGTATCAGTCGGTTAGATCGATTCATTTTAGAGGTTGGAAAGCAGGAAACTTAGTGGAGGAAGAGAGAGAAAGAAGGTGATTGACGAATTGATTGATTGATTGACTGATTGATTGACTGATTGATTGATTGAGTGAGTGAGTGAGTGAGTGAGTGACTGAGTGAGTGAGTGTGTGAGTGAGTAAGTGTTTGAGTGAGTGAGTAAGTTTATGAATGAGTGAGTAAGTTTATGAGTGAGTGAGTGAGTGGGTTAGGGGCTAATAAAATTAATGAGTGAGTCAGTGAGTGAGTCAGAAAGAGAGTGGGGGGAGGGAGGATTTGAGAGAACGAGTAACCAAGAAATATGAAAGACTGAGAGAAATCGAAACAGAAAATGACAGAAAGGCAGAAAGAAATTGAAAGAGAGAAAGAAAGAGAAAAAAGAGAAAGAAAATGAAGGGAAAAAAACAAAAACAAAAACGAACGAACAAAACAAAGAAGGAAGGGAATGGAGAAAGGAAGAAAACAAAGAAAAGTAAGGCATTAAAAGAAAAAAAGAGAATAAGGTTAAAACAGGACATTACCAGAAAACAGAAAGTTCAGGAGAGTGAGAATTATATAGCATATTACCATAAATATGGATGAGAAACCGCAAGGGAGATAAAAACGTCTGGACGAAGTTCCAGGGAAAGAATAAACTGATTGGTACCCGAGCAGTGACCTCTTTACACTGTATATACGCACTGTCTCTTCTATGACTCATATTCTTGAACAGTCATGCCTGCGTCATTTTCTACATAATTCTAGTCATTACTGTTAGTATCAAGCTGAGCACACTACATCTGCATTTGTTAGGTCTCAGTCCCAATTCTGTCTTAACTATCCAGTGATGTCAATCGCAACTCCAAGACCAAAATTAACACGACGAAGGTGCAAAAAAAGAAAGCAAAAAGTGGGCCGACCGAAATAGACCAGCTGCAGGAGGATTGACGCCGAAGTGAGGACGGCCGGAATGGCTTGCGCTGGAGGAGTGTTGTCGGTGCCGCATGTTCCTCAGGGAATCAACAAGCAGAAGAAGAAGAAGAAGAAGAAGAAGAAGAAGAAAGAAGAAGAAAGAAGAAGAAGAAGATTAAAAAATAGTGTATATTGTTTCTTTCCGATCTGCATCAGTTCCGTCTCATGCTCGTTCATGTGCTATGTTCTGGCGTTAATTCTGATTTGGAGTCGGAATTTACGTCACCAAATGATTAGATAGTACAGACCCGAAGACTTAGGCGTAACTAAGACAGATGCACTGTGTCTATACCTGTGTCTGTGCCACTATACATCCGTCTTCGAACCGTTTATTAGTCTTAGCCCCGACTGAAGTACTCACTGACCTGTCTTTCCTGCTCACATTCAAACACTATACTTTTCCATTGTCCGTGACGGAGTGAATACGCTTAAGAACTGTTTTGCCGGCTAGTCTCACAGACAAAGTAAAATATAGTCTTAGAGTGCAAACACACGATATCCGTCTTAAATTCCTTTCTAATTTTTATCTAGGTGCGTCAATTTTGTTCCCAATCAAAGACTTACCACTGCAGTACCGGAGGACAATGCTTGATGCGCCAAGTGAGGTTTGTCCTAAGGTTGTACACAGTCGGATGTGGCTATGCAATGTATCAATTATGACATTGCAAAGAGACAAAGCTAAGTCAATTGTGATATTGGTTAGGTAAACTGCCCAGAGATATGTTCATAAACAAAGCAGTGTACAGTTATAATGTTATTATTTCGGTAGGGTATTGAGGCCATGTGGTGCATAACTGTTGACTTGTGAATAGTGTTCACCACATACCTTTTTAGTAACGAATTAATATTTTAGATACTAGAAGGGAACTCAGGCCTTCGCGGGAGATGTTTTAAATATAGGTTAAACCTATACTGCCCTGCTATTTAAAGTGTGTGGATCTCAGTGTTGGTATTTGGGATGATTAATCTGAACATTACTCAAAGAAAACGTGTTTGGTGTTTTGAACCCGGCAATCTATCGAACGTGCAATTCGGATCAAACACTATCGTGAGTTTTGTATTCAATTATTATGGCCTTTTCAGACTAACGTCAAACATAGAAATGTTTTTTTTTTTTTTCGGTTTATGTAAGCAGAAACACAGATCTTTATGCAACAATGTTGAGTGCCAAATTTCATTCAGTAGTTTTCGAGTTCAAATGCCTTTTTATAGGTTTTGATGCAGATTTATACTTCTATTATAAATGAGCTATTAGGGACGTGTGGTCATAATAAGTACTACTGATAGTTCAATTTCACTGGCTAAATGTGTTTTCTTGGCCCAGATAATCTTTTCATATGGCTGAAATAGCTAGGATTGAATGAAACCGATCGTAGACAGACAGGCTGTGATTGTGCAGCTGTTAATCTTTTCTTTCTGTTTTCGCCGGTCGTTTGAATTACATAACAGTGGATCTATGATGTGGGCTGCCCAGATGAAATTTATGTGGACGTGGACGAGAAATCTAAATGCACGTTTTCTTGCCTCATTAGACTGAAATCCCTGTAATATTGGCACCTTGTGTCTTTCATTATTTATTTGAGACAGAAAAAAAAATAAATAAAAAACAAACAAACAAACAAAAACAAAAACAAAAAAAAAAGCGCCTCAAGATGTTTATTTACTAGACTCAAAAATGTGTCCACATTTTTATGTAATTATGTAATGTTTAGTACATTTCTTTACTCATCTCTTACCAAGCAGGCATAATAACAAACACACGAACAAACAAACAAAATCAAGACAGACAGTGGAACACTTATATCTACCACTTTCAAGAATGGGAACAAATTGAAACACAATTATGTAATTTGTAATTTTATTTTTATCTTGTCTGTAGGTCTTATACTCTTGCTTGGATCTTCCAAATCTCTAGTCCTACAGAAGAAACAAAGAAAGAAATCACATTGCGAACTCCGATTTCACGCTCAACAGTTTGGATGACAAGATCAAATTTACTTTATCTCACCAGATCATTCGACTTGTTTTCCAAGACTGTTTGTGCTGAATGATCGGGCGCAGGGGGGATTGTATTGCGTAGAATGAAAGATTAAATCAGTGAGTTGACTATCCAAAGTTATGATACATTGTCACAGAAAATCCGGAGAAAAGGTGATGAAGTTTAAGATGTTTACCTCTCTTGCTTTCCTCTCAAATAAAAACAATAACATCACCCGCCATAGTCTCAGTGACAAGATCTAAGGGCTTGAAGAGTTAGTCCGGACATGGTTGATCTATTCATTCATTCATTTATTTATTCATTCATTCGTTCATTCATTCATTTTTCATTCCTTCGTTCATTCATTCGTTTATTCATTCATTTATTCATTCATTCGTTCTTCCATTCATCCATTCATTCGTTCATTCACTCATTTATTCATCCGTTCATTGGGTTATTCATTCATTCATTTGTTTCGTTCTTCCGTTTGATTATTTATTCACTCATTCGTTCACACATATATATACACACACACATACACACACATACAAACGCACATATACACACGCACCTATTACCCGGACATACATTGTCTCACTCTCACTTCTCTCCCCCCCCCCTCCCCCCGTCTCATCTACAGAGAAAACACTTGCATTCTCTGTACACGTGAGCAACCGGCCAATGTAGCATGGCAGATTTGCAATTTTCCGAACATAAAAAAATGTTTGATTTTGCTATTTAATTCTATAATACTTCGTTTCATATATCTGACCGGACAGATTAAGTGTCAGGCAAGATATCAAGTCTAGACAAAAATTGTCTCAGTATATTCCAACAAAAACATCTCCCTAGTCTCAATTGACGTAATTGCATTAATATTGGCTCACCTTAGCACAACTGAGGCCGTCTCAAATATCCTTCAGTTTACCTTGAGACACTCATTTGATATGTTTTCTGTTATTTTGTTTTATTTTATGTCATTTGATTTTAACTCATCTCATTTTACTTTAACTTATGCTATTTTTTTATTTTGTGAATTTTTTTTTTTACAGTAATTTTTTTATGAGGGGATCATGATTTTTATTATTATTATTATTATTATTTTATATAAATTGTCATAATTAGCAAAATTTATTGCCCCAACATAATCACGACACCTTGGCACCAACGCGAAATTGTTATGTAATGTAATTTGCACGAGCAACATTTTTTTTTTTTTTCGGAAAGGGTAATGAAATGCACTTCATGATGAATGACGTCCTACCTGTTCTAAATCTTTGTTGTTCTTAAGATATTTTTTTAAAAAGTCACATTGTGATAGCCGATTTACTGTCAGAGAGTATACTTCTTTTTTTTTTTTTTTTTGTCCCAGGTAGTTTTATGGACACGCTTACAACATTATCGGGAATTACACATCATCTGTGCCTTTTAATTCTTCCTCGCCCTGGACTCTGCCTGGAATCATCGGGACGTCTCCTAATCAGTAGTAGATCGATCTTCTCCATTCATTATGGGCTAGAACATGGGTCTCCCCATTTTATATATATATTATATATATATTA
>JBCEWB010046741.1:10988-31318 GCA_039654565.1 Peronia peronii | reverse complement strand
GGGTCGGTAACTACTCCGGAAACCCTGAGGGGGGGGGGGGGGGCGGCGCAACAGAAGTCGGCTACGGTGCGACTTCAAAAAGCACTCTCCACTGGCACTGCACTGCCCTGATCAGACCAAGCACCAAAACGATTAGAAGGCGGACAGCGGGTGAAAGGCCAAAACATAAAACCCATAGTCTAACATGCACGGAAAATACATGTGACGGTTCTCTTGATATGGCACCGCCCCCCGGGGGCACGCCGAAAGGGACCCAAACATCAAAATGGAATGGAATGGAATTAGAGTCAGAGAAAAATAACAAAATCATGTGAAGAGTAGCATCCATTACTGACTTAAGGAAGATGGCAGTTTCAGGAGTGTTGTTTCTTTTTTTTTTTCAGTTTACACTTCTGCATCAAAACAGAAATGAAAAAAAAAAAAAAAGAGCAGCAAAATTTTGAAAAAAATGGATCGATCAGTCACTCCTACATTAATTTTTTACAAAAAAAAAAAAAAAGAAAGAAAATGATGAGTGTAAAAAAATTAACTGAAATTGATGTGTGAGCATAATATCACAGATCTACAAATAACGAGTTAACCGATTGCCAACCCCATGCAAAAGTATCAGATCAATGTGAAAAAGAAATATCCACTTCATGCTGCATACAACCATACAACTGCAAGAACAAACAATTTTTTGCCAATGGCCATGCAAATTTTGATCCAAACAAATTTCACCTTGAATTCTTCTATCTTATGAATCATTATGTAGAATCATTATTAATTTTGGGTTCTGAGCATATTAGTACTTATACATCATATATAATACATGTACTATATACAGTAGAGTCCGCTTAAATCAAATTTGCCGGGACCAAGCTAATGGTTTCGATTAAAGAGAGTTCATCTTCCAGTTTTTAATGGGGGGGGGGGGGCAATTCTCAAATGACTAATGAGGCACTATTTTATTTTATTCCAGGATTATTTCCCTTTATGGAGAAATCGCACTATGGCTCCCGAACTTTGTGTTTATCTTAAATTCAAGCCCTCTCGTATGATTGCATTGCTAGCCCTAATAAGGGCTGTGTTGAAATAAAAGTAAAGTAAAGAAAAGTTTGAGCCGTAAAAAGAACTGTTAATGAGTAGGTTTTAGCCCTGAAAAGGACTGTTAATGCTTTAGCCCTGAAAAGGGCAGTTGAGTAAGTTTTACCCCTGAAATAGTTTTAACTCTGAAAAGAGTTAAAGGAAGCCATCACATAGTCTGTGAGGATATAAGCGGGTCAACTGCAAGAAAAAAAAAAAAGAAACCAGCATGATGGAGAATCTGGCCTATCCCGTCCCGGTAGGAGAACCAACATCATAACACCGGCGCAGCGCTGTATTATAACGTAACCTACACACTTCGTAATGTATGTAGATCTAACACGTGTACTAGTACATTTATGCGTATACCTCTAATATAGGTTCTGCTAGAATGTTTGATTATCGATCGATTGTCGACAGCGCTGGTCCTGATACACTGTTTATTCCCTCCCCCCCCCTCTCCCCGTGAACACATGACCTATTTACGCTGCGTGCGAGACACAATACATTGTCTAACCCCTCTCACCCCATCTGTGGCGCTGTCGTCTCCTTCGTTTTCAAACCGCCGGCGTCTGTGTTGATGGAAACCACGTGGAGATGACAACAGCCGATTTTTACCTTTGTGGTGGCGCTGACCAGTTCGATTTACAGGAAACACACGGCGATGGCTTCGATTTATGCGAGAGGCATTTAATGGGCACAAAGAGGAAAAAAATCCATTGTTTCATTTTTATTCGATTTATCAGAAATTCGGATTATCAGAGTTCGGTTTGCATGGACTCGACTGTACGTCAACATAATTTTGTTACTATCGGGCTGGGTAATTGGCACTTGAACCATTTTCCTTGTTTCCTGTTTTACACCTTTTTACATGATTATAGCTGGCTAGTGATGAAGCGATCTTTTTTTTTTAATTATTATTTAAACACTAAATGACTTTTCATTTTTGCAATAACATTTCGAAATCTGACAATTTTACCCCGAACAAATTATAATACACTGTATCCCTTTCCTTTATTAAACCAAAGATCTACTTGTCAAAATCAAACTAGGGACATAAAGAAAACCCCAAAATGTTTGCAACAGACCAGAACCAAATTGTTAAGAGTGACCATTACTGTGGAACCCGCGAGAAGTCAATATGCTTAATGTAAATTCTTGGTTAAAGTCAACCTGTTCAGGCAGTCCCGTTTTCTTTTTTTTTTTCCTTTATATTTCTTTAGTCTTGTTTCTGATAATGTCAACACTTTCAGAGGTGATTTCGCTTAAAGTCAACTCCAAATGACTCATGCTGGCTTACTGCAGCCATAAATTGTAAGGACAAAGAAAAAAAAAGTCAGACAGAGATCGAGAGATGCCTTATTATGCTTGTGGGTGTATCACTATATGAGAAGATGCTTGGCTCCCTTCACCTGTCTCACTTTAGTGGGGATACACACAGTGGCACACACATATAGCAGTTTCCTCACTCAGCTCTCCTCACCCTTCTCATCTGTACTGGCGAGCCTGCAGACACACACCCAAACCACCGACCACCTTGATACACATACACTTCTCTGAGTCCGAGTGGCACACAATTCCACGCTTTGCCCTCTTCGTTTGCCTTGCATTGGCATGGATACACAAACACCTACTCACACTCGGCCCTCTACAACATACACCCAAAGACAGTGCAGACAGACACTGGGCCAGATTTCAGTCACATCTTTAAATCACATTCATTCCTACTCCTACATTCTGCACTCACCATGACTAGACCTCAGCCGATCACACTTTTCTTTCATGTTAAGCATAACCAAGACCAAGCTCAGGTACCAGACCAGTTTCTTCCGACAAAGAAACCGTCCATGAGCGCATCACGTACCAGTAATGTGCTGTACTGCCCAGCAGTATGATACAAAGAAAGTAAGACCTGAGGCACAAGCGTATAGAAACCACACACCTACCGTCCCCCATTTCACACCTCACCTGTTGCTCGTGGCCCCAATGAGTATGTGTACCGTGAGAGGGTGTTGCGTATTACGTGCATGTGGGAGGCTATTACGATTTCGTCGTTATTTATAGCCACACAACCATGGTATCAGAGGATGCATTGGCCTTTTGTCTTTTCAATCATACACTATACACACTTCCACTTGCAGGCATTCAGTCAGTCAAACCAGTCGTGCTTGTCAGTGTTTTTTGAAAGCCAGTTTTGAGAAGTCGACAGGTATCCTTCAGTTTCATACTGAAAATTGTGAGCTTCAAATTAACTATAAAGCTATTTTAGATCTAGGTTGGCAATCAATGAAGAATTCATCAAAACTAAACATTAAAACGTAAGAGAACACAGGTTTATCACTGCAGTTCAAAGCACAGCGATTCGTGAAGTTGATGAAGGTCTAATGAAAAAGTCAGATATCTGCAGAAAGTAGGCCTATGCCATTCCAAACTTAACTTTGTCTGCAATCTTCAAGAATTTTTTCTTTCTAAAAAGCAGAAAAATAACAAATAAAACGACACAACAGCTGCATAACCACACCTTTTATATGTATGTACATCTACAACAACAACAAAAATGAAAATGAACTGGCCTTAAGACATAAGGTAGCGGTGCAGTCACATAGGTCTTCAATCAGGGGAGGTAATTTGGTAATTAAACTTGCATCCCTGTTTCAATTTAGCCTCTTTGGATGTTACAAAATAGCGATGGTACAAAATTGATTTCCATTCCCCGTAAATTTCGTTTTAAGCTAGTATACTACTAGCTTAGAGTTAGAGGGGGATGCTCTGCTTGAGTTTCTTGTGAGGGATAAGGGCCTAGGGGCATTACCCAATAAATTTTACACCACTTACAACACATATGAGATGCAACACGATGAAATCAGGTTTTCGTCAAAATTTGAGCATACTAAGTTATTGGTATCACTGTGAAGACTATTCTCTTTCTGTGGGTGAAAAAATTTTTGTTCCATCTTAAGCAGCTGTCAAGATACTGGCAATGAAAGACGATGGGGGTGACCTGTTGCTGCAGCTGAATTTAGTAAGAAAATTGCCAATCACTTTTGTTAATCCTTGTTAGACCATGGCCCTAAATTACAATCTTTGGGCTTTTACTCAATCTATTTCAGTAAATTCAACTCTGAAATGCATTTTTTTATTGATATGGAAAGGTTCTGTGAGGAAAATAAAATTGCGCACAAAAAGTTATTCACTATTGAAAAACGTGATTTTTCTGGTCGCCTCAGTTTGACGAGCATCTGATTTTACCGTGCCCGCGTCTCATATTTTGACCCCCTGCGCCTATCAGTGATTGTGTCCCCTGAAAACGGATAACGTCAACCTTGCTTTAAGTCAACACTTTTTCTCGGTCCCAAGTGGTTGACTTTCCACTGCGGATTCCACTGCATTTCAAAAATCTTTCATTTTGAATAGTTTGAGTTTTGTTGTCTCCTTCTAATGCATATACAGGTATACGTATTTATTTTATATGCACATGTATTTCTGTGTTTTAAAATTGTAAAGACCAGTCTGCTTTTGAGACCAATTCACTTTGCAATGTTTCCACCATAAGAACAGACTGAGTAAAGAATCTAGTACAATGAAAAGCATCTTAGCAAAGCCCATGCAAATGCTAACTGTGAAAGAACACACTGTGCTTCCACCAATCCTGTTACATTTAAAGTTAAGATCAATAGTTTGACCTGCAAATCCATCCAACAGACACAATATATGCTGCTCATAAAAATAAAGAGCCACACAACAATTTTGGTTTGACCCTCGCACAGACATGTCGATTATAGGCTATTCTATTAATTAATAAAACAGAATGGAAAAATCAGGAGCAAAAGATATAAGAAAAATGTTTGAGATAGTGATATTGACACATGAATTGTACTGTACATATACATGTATATATACATGTGTATTGTATATACATGTGTATGGATGACCACTCAGCAATATATAGTTGTCAGTTCTGTCAATCATATTCACAGAATCACATTTTGAAAACTTACACGGCTGAATATACAGCACTACTATTACAGTCAATTCTAGTCCATTGGTGAGCTGGTGTTTACTGTTCAAAATCAGAAGAGAAAAGTCTTTTTCTTTTCCTTTTCTGTTAAGGCTCAGCGATGATGCAACTCTCAAAATCTGATGCATTCACTTTTTATTTTCTTTAGCCTATCACCTAGAGATAAAAATGTATGTATAATATACGTATCTCTTCAAGTCGCATAAAATTCAGCCAACCCTTCATGCCTGTTTTTGGATAGTGGGACAGTGCAGACTAGAGTATAGTGTGCACAACATCTGGTGTGGCTGGAGATGGAAGAATTAGGCAAAAATGAATAAAAAACAGAAAAATTAAAGGAAATACTTGCAGTTTTTTTTACTACTGTTTTCAGTGAGATTTGTGATGGTTTATGTACGCACCAAAAACCGGTACTGTATCTCAAGCAGATGAGCATGTACATGAACCATTCAGAATGAAATGCAGTTTACCACAAAATGGTCAGTATACTGGCATGGGTTTCAATATGAACCAATAACTTAAATACCTGCTTCGCAGATGAATGAACCAACAAAAGCTAAGCATAGCTTGCTTATCTGGTACATAATATCAGAAAGCCAAAACTGTACAGTATCAATAAAGAAAAAATGAAATGGGGGAGGAACAACAAATTTACCCACGTACTTAGCAGTTGTATTTGTAATGCAAAAAAGCACAGAATAAAAACGTGTATTGGCAAGCTTTCACTGTTACAGGATCAAGTTCTTCAGATTGCTCTTATACAATAATACATTTGTACTGTTAATATCTTGGTATTCATTCATATGAGAATGCAAGTTCATTCTCAGAATTTAAGTGGTCCCATAAGACGCAAGGATTCATAGAAATGACTGATCTACAATCACTAACAATGTGACAATAAGCTCTGAGTTATAAAACTTCAAGTCTTATATCACGAAACAAGTACACTGTACATGTAAAATCCAAAGTAAAACTTTGTTTCATATACTTTTCACTCGTCAGGATATTCCTTGATTTTCCAAAGTATTATTTCATTGTGATTGTGATTTCCACTCTTAACATCATAGTGAAGTGGAACCAGTTGTATAGACAAATTTTTTATTACAAACAAATTAATGAACAAAGAAATTTTACATTTCTCAAATCATCCATAGTGTATTTTGTATTCAGGTTTTCAAGCCACTCATTATTTGAAAAAACCCACACTAATTTAACAGGCAGAAAAACAGTGTGATCACAATGATTGCAATACTGATATAACTTTATTATAATTCACTGTCCATCTCACAAGTGGGCATGTCTATATGTGAAATTCAAATTTTTCTTTTTTTTTTCCCCAAGATGAGATCATCCTCTGCATGCACAAAGTGACTCTCGTATTCTTATAAGTGGCATATTGATAACTCTGCATCATTCTCGCAAAAAACCCCTTCTGTATGAATGCGACAGCTACTTCTCAAACTGATTTAGATTTCATCCAGAGGTTTCTATAATGATATGTCCATTTGCAAGATGGATGAAGAATTTTTTTTTTCTTTTCTACATCTGAAAAAATGTCTTTTTCTCTTTTAAAATATTCCTTCCTCTGTATATACTTCATAATTTTTAACCAAAAAAATACTTTTTCATACTTTTTCATGCTCTACATGTTCATACATATGTGGATAACACAAAAACTTCAGGTGACATGTTCGCAGTTGAGTTATACTCCTCCTTTGTCATTCCCTCCTGGTGATTTCCTAGCTATTTCTACAGTCACTGACTTGCTATCTGTAATACATCTCACTCCTTTGTCTCCTGGTGTGGTGCAGTTTTCAAATGAACCACGCCGGCTCAACTTTAGTGATTGGCGACCGCTATCTGTAAGTGACTTTGCTGAGTTCCTACCATTTTCATTCGCTGGTGAATCAGCTTTGTTGGGGAGTTGCCCTGCATTTTTGTGCAGTAAGTCAAGGGCTTCATTCACTATTCGATCACCACAGTCCTCTGGAATCTTAAAATTGCAGAAAAAAAATTATAAGCATCATCATAATTTGATATAAAAAATTTGCTCTTCAAAAAACCTACATTTTCACAGTTAAACACAATTTTTTTTACATTCACTTTGTCATAATTCAAAACCCACCGCAAACCACAACTTAAAAAGCAATACTGACAGACAACAGAATGAATCACCATTGTCAGAGCTGCCAAAATAACTTGCAACAGAAAAAAAAATGAAAAATAAAGACCTGTTTCAGGTAGCTGACCATATCTTCTGTAGATTGCATAGCCAACAAAGGTCGCCTCAGTACCAAGAGAATGGCCACAGCTACATAGATCAGGATATACACAGACCCTCCAATGACACGGTCCCAAATCCTGATGAATTGGATAAACATAAACCTTGTTTATTTTTTTAATGTTTATTAATTTTTTTTCACATAAAGCATGTCAAATGCATCATTGATTGTTAGTCCTCCACACCAGTCCAGTTAATTCAGTTCTATTCTAGCACAGCTGGACAGAATGTCCATAGCTGCCATAAAGCATTCAGTTATTACATGTATTTACCATGGGTGTCATCCAGTTGTAAGAATATAAAAACTAATTAAATGTTGTTCACAAGCACAAATTGAGAAATATTTATCTTTCACAAAGGCTTTTAAGTAACATTTAAGTTGTATGTCTATCTCCTGGTTGAATTTTTGCAATGAATTGCAATTTTTGCAATGGCATAAAAGTGAATGGATAGTGAAAATGAGAAAAAAAAAAAAAAAAAATTTGAGTGTTCAAATTATTCAAAAAGTTGATAAATTTATTCATCAATCTTGGTAAGTCATATCAGAGAGCTAAAAAAAAAAATAAAGAAATTGTCACCCCACATTTTGTTTGCACTTCTTCAATTGTTTTTCACATTGTTGAGTGAGATACGAGCTGAATCAGAATAAAAAGCTAAATTTGATTCATTTACTTACCATTTTGCGACTTTGACTCACTTGACTGGAATATCAGTAATGTTTCCGATATGTATTCTGATTAAATTTTTATCAAGAGTTATGTATTTCATTGCATATCTATGTGAATTGCAGATCTTCAAAATTTCTCAATCTTCAATGAACCGTATGTATTACCTTTCCAAGGAAGGCTCTGGCAGAACATTGGCAAAGCATGTATGGAACCAGTCCATCAACGGCAACTCATTGATCACTTTATGGTCTCGCAGATGGGAATATAACTTTTGCCCTTGCTCTTCTCTCCTCAAACACTGCATTGTGTATTCAGGCTGTCAACATAAAAATGGTAATGTAGAATGAGCATTGATTCTTTTCTTTCTTATTTCTTTTTAACATATATGTAACACTTTATGTGCACTGCTATACATACTCCAATTTTAAAAAATCATGTCATCGATAATGATCATTGCTTAGAAAAATAAAAGGTTGCTCATAAACTTGGACAAAATTTCAGAGGTAATTAGAACCCAAATGCCAATAATGAAAGAAGCAGTGTGAGAAGCAAACAGACTGCAATGCAGATCAACAATAAAGACTATTCAAATATTATGTGTGTAATGAAGCACTGCATTACATCAAAGGAGATAATAGCATTGACAGAGAGAATAAATGGGGAACAGGCATGGGCTTGGCGAAAGTAAGAGAATCAATCACAATGTCACTTTCTGGTAGAAAAGCGTGCAACTCAGGTGAAGCCATAAATCAGCCCTCTGTATGCCTTGACTGCAGGGTCACAGCAAATGCCTGGCTGCTAAATTACAGGTCAACATAACCTAGTTTTGGCATCATTTTAAAGCACGGTCATAGGCTTGTTGCTAGTGAAAACTTGATTACCCCACTTTCATCCTGTGAAACTGCAAATTTCTACAATTCATCTCTGTACTATAAATTTATGTTAGAAAAGTGTCACTAAAATTGAGTATGTGAATATTTGCTTTTGGTTTTTCAAATCAGAACGGTGCGATCATCTGGCATTAAATGCACAAGAACATTTATTATTTCTATTGTACTTTGTGAAAATTTTATGATACAATGGAACTCTGATATTACAAAGTTGGAAGTTGCAAAATTTCGGTAATAAAGAAAAGAGTATGCCATCCTGTTTTATTTCTATATTCTTGCTTGTAATAAAATCTCGGAATTTGCAAAATGCCACTCCTTCCGATCTCGCTTATAAAGAAACAATTTTCTCAGAAGTGACAAGTAAAACCACCTGGTGGCATGCCAAAGATGGTTAAACTGAGCTCTCGACCAGCTTTTTGTTTATTCATCCACTTCGAACAATGCCCACTGGCTCTGGTTACACACTAATGGTTAAAGGTAAGACAACGTTTGCGTGATACTTATGCAATAGGCTAGGCTCAGGTAAACCTGAGATGGGGATGGTGTTTCTTTGTCCACACAGGTGGATGTGAAGTGGTTTGAGCAGGGCATGTCAGGTGTGGGAGACGAGGAGTAACCTTTATTGTGTTAAGGAATCTTCTGCGCAGACAATGGTCTTGGAGTGGCCATCAATTAAACCGTGTTTATTGCTTAACCTACACACTGCGGCACATTACCCTAGCTTTCAGCACAGAGTAAACCGTATCATTCAATAGCCTACCAGTTTCAATATTTCATTGTTTAAAAAAAAAATAAAATGTTATTGTTAGACATTTTTCTGTGCAAAACGCTTGCGCACGCTTTGTAAGGGGACGCTTATCAGGGAAAATAATTAATAGTAACAATGAGTCAATGTATGGGTCATCCCCATTGTTTTATTGTCTCGGTTGGATATTAAAAAATTCTGACATTAAGAAATAAAGTCCTGGTTCCTTCAATTTCTTAATATATCAGAGTTCCACAGTATATGCTTTGCTATCAGGAAATGAAAATTGTTGGTCTTTATAACCACAGCAGCTTGAAGTGGATCACTGCATAGTGTGTGTCCCTGGATCAAATGTTTCCTTCTTGTTTTATGTGTCTTAATTGAAATGTATTTAATGACATTCTAAATACAAGCTCATCGCTAAAAAATCAAAATCACGAGCTTTACAGAGATATAAATTTTATTCTGAGAAGTTTCAATCAAGGCAGCATAATGGAAGGTTGAAACAGAGCTTATTTCATCACTACAAAATCTGAAACAAGTCAGTTCTTCTAAAAACAAAAAATTATAAAAAACCCACATAAAAGATTCCATAATAGATTGTAAAGTGCTTAGAGCCTGTACTGCATGGGGATAAGCGCTATATAAACACTCTCTATTATTATTATATTCCAACATTCGCAGATTGAGAGGGTAAAAGTAACTGAAATTTGGTGTCAGCTTGATCTAGTATCCATAATGACTGGGTACAAATAATATATGGGTACAGTGATCTCTATCTAAGAACCTGCTGCCTAAGAGTCCGGTCGACCTAAGAACCCGCCTCTGCTGTGAAACGAAATTTTTTCTCTATAATTTACCCCTCTAAAAGCCCGCTCCCAAATAAAAAAATCCACCTAAGAGCTCGGAGTCGGGCCAAGACACATGAGTACTTATGGTGTAATTTCACATCATACTGTCCACTTGAGAGAAACACACAGTACTAGATATGCAGTACAACCAGGATGGAGGGAACAGGTAGACAAAGGAGTGGAAGTGATGGCTGATGTATGAGAATCAGGCCACATTGTGAACTAACCCATAAGCATTTCTTTCCTTGACAACACATGGGACTTGTGATTGGCTCTGTGGATAAGGAGGAGTGAGTTTAGCCTCCTGACTGGTCATTTTTTTGCTACTTTGGTTGGTCTGTAAACACCTGAGTCATTTGTGCGATTATCCATACAGCAGCATGGCAATACATTGTTTTCATTCAACAATGATATCAGTATGTGTAAACTCACATGACCTTTAACCAGTGAGTATTACTGATGAAATTATATGCCAAAAAAGATCAGAAATTGTTAGATCTAATTACAACACACACACAAGGAAAAAGGCTGTACTTATTCGCACAGAGAAATCTTTAACAGTAACGATCAACTAATCATAGTATTGAAGACTGTCTATAGTCAGACAAGTTGTGTAACTTTTCAATCTGCTTAAGAACCGTCCACACCTAAGGGCCCACTTTTTTTTTGTCTCGCGGCGACCAGGTTCTTAGGCAGAGATCACTGTATCAGATTATTTTATATTTCGCCTTGAGAGAAGAATGGGCCTACAGTACCAGTGCTACCACCAGTCAATGTAAATCATTCTATCCTCTACTTCACCCATGACTATTGATCTAGCGAATGTAGAAGAATAACAAGGTTCTCACAATATAACAAATATTAAAGAAGAAAAAATTTGCTGTGACAACATGGTTTCATGCATGTGTAACATAAATAAAATACAGCACTCTAATGACAAAAACAACTCCATGTCTTTAAAACATTGAACAAACTTGAGTAATTCTTATTATATTGAAATAATAATCAACATTCAAAAAAAGAAAGAACTTATCATGAACAGTCATCTTCTTAAAGTTTCACCTCATTTAAGAGCAGAGATGCCAGAATGTCAAAGAAGTATATTTTTACAAACAGTAGTTACATTATAAATACATGTTGCCATTTATCTTATTCTATTTCCCAAACCCACGAACGAAGACTGCAAAACTGACATGATCGGATCTCAATGGTCCACCAGCCAATACATGTTGCCATTTATCTTATTCTATTTCAGTGATGAATTTCATGGATGTGACCGGTTGTGTAATTTGGAAATGGTATGTTTGTAAAATGCATCTGCATTAAAAAAAAAAAAAAAAAGATGGATTGTATGTTACACTAGCATAACTGATTGTCACGAAGGAGTTATTGAGCTTTAAGCTCTGTGGAAAAATCATACCTGCAGAAATCAGCTTAATTTTCAATACACAGTGTCCTTACTTGGTGAGTCTATAAGAATGTGTTTTGAATCACCATGTCAAATTACACATGAATTCATTATTGATCCTGATATTTATATCAAATTATGTCTGTATACTAAAGAAAAAGAATGATCCAACAAAGGATGTTTTCTAGTTCTGTAAACGATTGTTGGCATTAACAATTATACAGGGCTGTAGCGACATTTTCCTTGAAGAGTATGAGCACAATACAAGTAAAGTATGGTCTCAAAATATGGCACACTTTGGTAAATTGCAATATTATAAATTAGCTCAACCAGCTGACCCCATTAAGATAACGGCCTCATCGGCTGAACTGAATGTTTTCTCTTCCCGTATGCTGTGCAATGTACATCACTAATTAGCGACTGGTTAGTTCCAACATTTCTCCTGCCATTTGCTGGAATATGCTTACAATCAACAGACATGCAGTAGGTACCTGTACTCCAAACTAATTCTTAATTTTCACTGAATTGCATAACAAACCATTCCAAAAGAACTTTCCATTCTGAATATTTTGTTATCAAATTTTTGCTGTAGTTCTGTTTTTAATTATTTTATGAATTTTTGATATTCTAAACTTTGGATTATATTTGTTTCACACAAGCATATCATTTTCAGTCAACTGAGGAATAATAACCAAAGCAGCCAGGATTTTCAAATTTCTTGAACAGACTTGTCAACAGTTTTATATAAACAGCTCAATTTTTTTAACAGAGATATAACCGTTACAAACTAATGAAAATTCCATTAAACAGAATCTCAGCTCATATTTCGCTAAATTGCACAAGAAGCTAAAATTGTTAAAATTTAGCAAAACTGAAAAGTCTGCAAAACAGCAAAAAATGTCCCAGAGGCAAAGTGTACATCGTATCAGTTTAAAAAACAATTCAATGTCTACCAGGAGAATGAAGATGATCATTTAACATAAACCTTCTAAGAAAGTTCTCCTTATCGTCTCAAATTACCCCATATGTAGGTCTAGTGAAAAAAAAGTGGCAGAAATGACAACTTTTCAAAATTTGGAAAATTTCATTGGGAGGAACTTTATGAACAAATTACATGTAAATATAAAATAAAAGAAAAATTCAATACCTATCTGTTTATGAAAGGAAATCTGAAAAATGTTGTATCAGCATTTTCACTGCATCAAATGACCATGATGAAAGACCAAATACAGTGGAATACACTTAAATCTAAAATCAAAAATGGCTAAATCGAAAACATGGCTGAACCGAAAGAGAAATTAATCCCCATTTTTTTCCTCTTTTGCTCTTTGTTAATGGACTAGCAATAAACCAAAGTCAACATCCGTGGGAACATGGCTGAACTGAAAACAATGACCCTGAATTTGTCTGTATTACTGTTTTGTAATTATACTTAAGAGAGTTCAAAACACTTCAACAAGCAGTGACACCTGTGCGTCTGCCTTTGCTTCACAGATGCCACAGTTATAGTAAGACTGCATGTCTCACAGTTTGGGGCACAGACACAAAAAAGACACAAAAACTTAATTTTGTAGTGCCCATATCGTGTGCTGCAAATCCATATCCATGGCTGATCTTGCCTAGATTGCTATTATACTTTCTTCATTTCAAGCTAGGGGCTGACTTTTTTAATCCTTTTTTTTATCTACAATTAGATGTGAAATTAGATCCAAAATCAACACATGTGGTCTTACTATAACCGATGACTTGAAGAAGTAGGTCTGTTAATCTGCTCTTTAAGATTTTCATTTTTGACACAGTACCTGTGAATATCTATAGACTGAAGGGCTTGTTCAGTTACATACAAATATTTGTCATGTTTGAAGGATCAGTCATTTCAAATGAATTAATATTTTTACAGTAAAAAAACAACAAAAAAACAATAACTTTTCAAATAGCATATTTTTGCAAATTGAAAAATGCCTTTTTCTATCAATAATCTAAAACAAAAGTTTTCATTTTATGCTTTCTTCAAGAACCAGTCAAGATATGAAACTCAAATCAAACATGTCTCCCTTGCATATTAAGGAGAATTAGCAAAGTCTACAGGATCAAATTTGTCCAGCAAATGCAGAAAGGGCCGGGGGGTCAGTTTGGAGTATCTACATATAATCATTAAACAGCAAGCTACAGATTTTTTTCTCAGTATGTCCATGGCATCCTTAGTCTTCCACACTTTTTCTATGAAAATATGATAGTTGACCAACAGTTGGTTCAGCATCTCCACGTTAACCACTGATTCCCTGCGTGAAGTACCATAGCCAATAACAGTCCTCCTGACCTCTAACTCAAGGAACGTGGCTACTGAGAGAGAGAAAGGTGGTTATGAGAAACAGGCAGGATATAGAGACAGGAAAATGATGAGAGGACAAAGGCCAGAAGGAGACAAAGAGCCAAAAGGGTCTGCACTCAGCCTTTATTATATAAAATAGATTTTTATATATAATAATATAAAAAGATTTTTGTCCAGCCCTGGCCCTGACTGTCATTTTGAGTTGCAATCAATTACACTGAAATGGGACAAAGTTTAGGTACATCTGTGATCCATGAAAAATGCGGCCTTACACTGCATCTTGCGGCTGCACTTTTTCCTATTTGATGCATGATTACCGCACTTTTCACTATTATTGCATTTTTTGGCATTTTTCCTTTTTTTTTTAATCGAAATTTCGGGCTGGTTTTTGACCTGGAAAGAATTTTTTATGTATAATTACATAATATGTCTATTGACAGCTGACAAAGCATATTTTTTAATCCATTTTGTATAGGCCTAGAGAAACAAGAACGTTGTAGTAGGCTAGGCTAGTTGTTACAATCGCTGTAATCTAGGACATTGCCATAAGCAGTGACCCTACCTATCACTCTTAGTAATGCCAGTGACTGTAGATTTACAGCATGAAAGCCTGTGGTGACAATTATGTCTACTGTTTGAATGTCTATCTTTGTATTCTATTCAAGTACTATGTCTTATGTAAAATCCCACCCATCTCATCCATTTGCTGATGAGTGGTCATTCATTAGCGCTCATCCCTGACCACAGTGTCTTCGCTTATGAAAAGATTTTGTTATTCTCATCTGCTCAAATATAATGACAGTCTGAGGACATTGCCCACTGCAGTTACTCGATTCTATGGTTTTCTCAGTGTAGATTCAGCGTGGGACTATTCTCAGTAACCCTGCAAATGCAATTTTACTTATTCTGATATCGGATCATATCAGCCATCAGGTTCAGGTTTTATCAGGCCTTTCAATCTCTTTAAACTGGAGATTATCTCGGCCTTTATTGGTAAACATGTCGGACCACGGCAAAGTTGGTAGCTCTCCATGTGTTTCCATAAACTCGCACACCCACATGCCCCGAAGGACACCTGTAAAAGAATGGCAAAGGGTAAAAGTGGGCGCATGGCCTTTATTGTTTTACTTTTAAAGTTTTGTAAAGTCCGCCTTCCCCTAGATAAGAGCTTGGAAGTAATAGTAAATGCAAATAAATTAAATTAGTATAAATTACAGATATTTGTAAAATAGGGGCCTGTGACCCCATATCAGCCACCTGTTTTGTTTACCATGCCTGTACTTAGACTTAAGTCATCAGCGTCACGGACTGAAGGCCGCTGGGTGCCCTAGGCATTATAATACACAAACCTGCCTTTCTCTTTTACATAGGGTGACCTTGAAAAGACAGAGCCCCAGCTATCGTTACTACATAAGACTAATAAGAGTCATCGTTGGAGATTCTCCAAGCACCTTCCCAAACACAGATTTAAAATGCATACTTATAATACTACTACAGAATGGAATGTTAATTAAGTGCATACGCCTATGTTCCTTTGGTTTATTATATAGCTAGCTGCCTACACAATTATTCCTTAAAAAAAAATGTCAACCCAAATTATTTTATAGAACCTCTTCTTTATAATTTTTTTTTTTTGGTTTACATGAGTTTCATTTTAACCGCATTTTTTCGCCTTTGACCTGCATGTTTTGTAGCATTTTTCCGCATTTCTGGTGGCATTTTTTTGCTGAAAAAAAAAAAGGCATTTTTCACGGATCACAGGTACATGAAGTTCTATTCCCCCTCATGTCCCTTACCATAAAATATGGGTAGGAATTGATAAGAGAGATGAACCAAATTCGTGTCGATTCATGCTTTGTTTTTACATTGCAAAAGTCATACTGTTCTATAAAAAGGGCCAAATCAAGCATAGATTGCCGTAACCCCATTTGATTCAAGTGGAGTTACCTGTGTTTGGCAGATATGGAACAAAAACTGAGAATGAAAGACGAATAACTAAGGACTCAAATGGAATGTTTAATTGCAAATTATACTTACAAACTGTGAAAGACTGCCATATACACTGTGCACAATGAGTCTATAGAAACGAGTTGACAACCAAAACAAATCAGCTTCAGTGTTGACGAGACCTTTCATTGACTGAGCAATGGCCAGAAAATACTTATTCTCTGATTCTACATCCTGCAAAATGAAATGAAACACTACAAATAAAAAACATGTAATTTTCATTTTTTTTTTTTGGTTCAAAATATTTTCTCTGAACACTTGCTATCTGTTCTGGATCAGAATGATTAATCTCAGGAAATCTCCTAGAATACCCGGGCCAATCTACTCTGTTACTACAGTAGCACTGAGAAAGCAGGTTTATGTGTGAAGTGACATGAAAATTAGCTTCCATGTAAAACTGCACTACAGAATACTGCACCACTCCATCAGTTTTGGAATAAACTGATCATACAGACAATCTTCCTAAAGATTTTTAAAAGTTTCATTAAGAAAATCAAACAAAACCAAGATCTATTAATGTAACTTAACAAAACAATTCTTAAAAAATGTTATTCAAAATTTGCTATAAAATTTACAAATTATCAATTCAGAAAATCTGTCAATTACCACAAACTTATATTTAAGTGGTAGTACTCCCTCTTCCAGGAGTTTCATTTTGAGAATTTTGTTTTCTTGAGCACTGTCCAAAGATTCAGGGGCCAGCAGAATTATTGCTCTCTGCAACTCTCTCACTTGCTCCACTCGGTGACTCCACACAAAGTCCTGGCTACTTTGGTTTACTGGCAAAATGCCTAGCAGGCCAGCAAGATAAATACAAAAGTCATGAAATATATAAACTGTACTTGAAATTATTCATAACCATGTTTCAAATGAGAGAAGAGTTTCACATTTGTATGATCAAATCAGATATCCAGCTGCATTTTACTGTGGCATAAAAAGGCTAAAACAACAAAAGTATTTGGAATTTAGTATGCTGTTGAACATTTCTATACATTTTTCAACTGATTACTCCCAATTTCATAAGAACTCATGCTAGTAGTAGTACTACAGTCGAGCACTGAAAATTCTAATATCTTGGGGATCGAATAATATATTTGAGATTTCCATAATTCAAGATTTTCGTGACAGCATTTTTTCACAAAGGAATAGAAGTACTACTAAGACTATGCAGTCTGATTCTAATATTTATTACCTCTCTTACCCATTTCCCCCATTTCACACAACAGTCATGAACTATGCAAAGAAGAACTTCTTTTACAGATATAATCTAAGTCAACTGAAATTGTTCAATGAAGTGATGTGAAAATTTTCATTTCTTAAAGAAAAAGTGACAGATGTCTGCACAGAACTTTGTAGGGCCATTGTGTCAATATCCGAGGCTAAGTCGCCAAGGCAGTTGATATAATCGTCAGCTTTGCTCCATGTTGTTGCTTGAATATAGCGTCGAAGCACATGTACAGCGTTCCGAGCCTCTGTTGAACTTGGAGTAGTATCAATGTTTTCAGGTGCATCGTCTTCCTCCTCTTCCTCTCTACTGCTGAGGACAGCTGAGGCAATTTCTTTAGTGGTCAGTTCACGAGCGGTCTGAACTTTGTTGTCAGCTAAAAAATAATCTTGCAACGTCACTCCAAGAGGCAGAAATTCACAAGCAACGGTCTCAAAGATGCCATACTCTTCTTTGATGGTAGGAGAAGGAGGAGATACAGTCACTTTTTCAGCTGTTAAAGTCGACTGTGCCACAAACCCTGCATGTTTGAAGGAATTTGCTATGGTTGTTGCAGTCACTTTATTCCATGCTACTTTCAAGTCGTACATGGCATCAAGGATGGACGGTTCAAACTGCCCCACATCCTTGCCTTGATCTGTGTGAGCGATCAGTTTGTGCAGTACGATTTTCCTGTAGTGCTGCTTTAAGGAAGCAATGATGCCCTGGTCACAGGGCTGTAAGACAGACACTGTGTTTGGCGGCAGTCTTGCGAGTGTGATAGCCTCCAAGTCTCTGATGTCGGGGTGTGCAGGACAGTTGTCGATGACGAGAGCTACATTCCGGCCTTCATATTTAAATTTTTCATCCAATGAGCGTACCCACGACTCGAAGATTGTCCTTGTCATCCAAGACTTAGTATTTGCATGGTACTGCAGTGGTAAATACCTACAGTTCTTGAAACAGTGTGGCCCCTGAAACTTTCCTACAACAAGCAGAGGCAATTTATCAGTCCCGTCCATATTTGCAGCGACCAGCACTGTCAATCTGTTTTTGGCCATTTTCCCACTGCTGCACTTCTCACCCTTGAGAGCAAGAGTTTGGGATGGAAGCATGCGATAAAGCAGTCCAGTTTCATCTGCACTGTAAATGTCTTTTGCGTTGTAGTTCTGTAACAGTTCCAAGAGACTGTTTGCTCTCCAGTCTGTTAGTTCTGTCTTCACAGCTGATGACTCACCACAGACAGTCTGTTGAACGATGCCATATCGTTTTCTGAAGCGGTCCAACCAACCGGTATTGCCTGTGAAATTGATGCCCATCTCCTTTCCGATCTCCTCTGCCTTCGTCATCAGGATGGGGCCAGAGACGGGTAGAGACATGGCTCGTGCCTGCTGAAACCAAATGAACAGGGCTTGCTCAATGCTGTTGAACTTGACAATGCGCTGTTTTTTTCTATCTGGCTGACAGCCATCGCCGATGTTCTCGATTCTCTCTCTGTTTTTAATGAACGTTGAGAGCGTCGATTTTGGAATGCCGTATTTCTTGCAAATGTCTCCTCTGCTTAAAATCTTCTTATCCACTTCTGCCAATATTTCACGCTTTATTTCAAGTGTTAGACACGTGAGTTTCCTTTTCTCTGCCATGGCTGAGCGGTGAAGTCAGTTGAACTTGGTGCGTTAATTGCCGACTAGACTTAGATCTAACAGATCTTTAGATCTAGAATCTAGATCTATCTTCGGCGACGACGTTACACGTGAGAAGAAAGGAGTTTCGAGAGGCAGAAATTCTAGAAATTAGTGCTTCTCGTGTCATGTACATGTCATCATCGATTATCTTCATCAGCCACGTCGCTGTGCGTGCATTGCGTCATGTAAGCTTTGTATTCCATGCAATAAGGCCATGGTGTGGCCCAGCCAAAGAGTTTGGGCCCGGCCCACCATATTCAATTAGGCCTATATTATAATTTCTACTGCGCATGTCACGAATTCCTGGGGAAATCCCTGAGGGGGGGACCCACTTGTGACCTCAAATGCCTTTTGTATATGGTCATAACTGACCTCCAGAAGCTTATTGAAATGGATGGGGTATTCACCAGTACACTTTGCAGTCCCCAAAAAGTACAACAAAAGCCTATTTATTCGATCGTCTCGACCTGGACGGCACACGGAGCAGAACGTACGCAAGAGTTCGTTGAAGTTCTGAATTAAAAAAACATTAAAGATAAAGTTTAAGCCATATCATCCATCATTTTCTATCTTTGACATTTTCTGCATCAGAAATTTGTGGTTCTGGTCGCTTAAAAAGGAGTCTCAGAATATTGTTCCGCTAAACACTTCCATGTTTACTTCTTTCGTGAAATGACCAGGGGCAACATTTTTTAACTGGATCTACAAAGTGCCAGGAAGGCTTTTGGAAAGCTAAAAATGACCTCAGCCAATCACTACCATTAATTAGTGCATCAGTGATCACCACAGGCGGAATGGAGTAACCGTACAGACATGCTTGTTGGCCTATAACTAGTAATAATATTTATACTAGTATGATAGGAGTGATCGTACTTTTGGCCTCTTCGGCCCAAAATATTTTTGTTATTATGGTTATCATCACGGGAAAACAGTGTTATGTGGGCAAAACAATGCACAGTAAGCATGTGGACCAGGGATTCCCAACCGGTGGGTCGCGACCCCCTGAAGCTTTGGCAGAGGGATCAGGTGGCCTTTCGAAGTGTATCGGGATAAATTTAACTTTAATTCATCAATTGTATATATATATTTTATTTTATTTTGTGCTCTGATAGGCCCATATTTTTTTTGTTTTGATTTCAGTGTTTCTGTTTGGGTGGGGGGGGGGGGGGGGGGGGG
>JBCEWB010046730.1:0-14353 GCA_039654565.1 Peronia peronii | reverse complement strand
GGTTCGTTTCGTTCTTTCCCCCCCCCCCCCCCCCGCCGCCCTCTTCCCCAAACCCCTATCCTCTCTGGCCTCTCGGCCTAAAGATTAGGGATTCCCAAACTGTTGATGAAAGTTGAACGTCAGCAATTTTAGAATAATAGAAAGGTTCCTTCAACATCGTTAGTCTCCTTTCGCTCTTTGCTCCCTCATCCCCGCCCCTCCCCCCCCCCCTTTCCTTATCAAAGACACTCTCTCCTTGTACAGTGTGAGTGACCCCAAGTGACAACTGACATGTCAACAGCGAGACTATAAGAGAAATATAGGCCCACTTGTTGAGGTCATGGTCACTTCCCGATAAACCAGATTCAGGCTCCACATTTCCCCATCCACTGTATAAGTTAGAGTTAACTGATATATCAATGCAAACTGTTAAAGTGGTCACTTACGGCATTCTAAACTTTGAGCTCATAAAATATGCATTATTGAATACTGGAGACTGTTCCGAAATTTTGAAAAGCTCCAGTTTGCAGCCATCGACGTTTAGGAATCGATCGTTTGTTGAAAAATTACTGTTTCCAAAGAGAGTCAGTAGCGAGTGTCTGGGAACTTGTCGGGTCAAGGTTTGTTTTGGTAAGTTGTGAAAGTTGGAGAAGGTCAAGGTAACTGTACTGTACTGAGCTAAGCCTCACCTCAAGTACAAGGTGACCTAAAAACCTAAGATGTCATAAGGTTACGATTCACATATACTTTATGATTCACTTTCTTTATGAGTTTTTCTGTAAAATAGTCTCGGTGACTTTTACTCCGCAGTTGGCAAAGTCACTTTTTCCGGTTCTTGGAAGAAACCAAAACAAACAAACAAACAAACAAAATCATGCGAGATATCACTTTTTGGTAAAGTCTGTCAACGACGAAGATTCACTTTCAATATTCAGAATAAAACATCGAAATGAAAACACGAATCAAAGAACATAATATAACGTGAAATCACAACACAATAAAACTCGAACCACCCGAAATGTCACTAGGAAATTGTGAGTTAAGGGTGATGACACATTTTAATATTCACTATTGCATATCACTCTTATTTCCTGAACATGTGGAACTACCCTTGTCTTTTCTTTAATTCATAGGGTTAGCTCTAAACTCCATGACTTAAAAGGCAAATATATTAAAGGAAAGAACGATAGAAGTGTATATATTTCTTTTTTTTTTTTTTTTAAGAAAATGTCCTTGCATTACTGTAAATATAGTGAACCATAAACTATGCAATAATATAATATGTTTCACTATTATTGGTGGGCCTTAGAGGGCTAATCAATACTTACTTACCACAACAAACTAGATACGTGCCAAATGTAGATAGCTGCCAAATCTAAGTGAAAATACGGTTTATGAGAGCTCTTTTTGTTCAGCCATGTAGAAAAACGTATGTGATCACAGTCTAACCTACAAAATAATTGGACAGATTTCAAAGGTGAAAGTCTTTTGATTACCTGGATATTTTTGCCAAAAGAATGCTGAATATGGGATTGCATACCCATGATACGATGACCTTTTAACAAATGATGTGTTAATCAGGTTTGAAAGCAAACTGTCCTTGTTCCCTTTAATACGTTTCAGAATTATTAAGAACAAGATAAAACATTGTCCTGCTTTAGTGAGAGAAATGGTGCTTAACGTTTCTGAACACCTGGCCGCCTTGTTTTCTATCTGCTCAGCTTCCTTTCGCACTCTGTAGTTTTCTCCCGGTGTGAATTTGGTGTTAAAATCATGAAAAAATATTAAGAGCTCTAGTCTAATTATTATTGTTATTATTATTAGTATTATAGATATTCAGGTGAAAGAAGCAGTCCTTTTCTGCATCTTAAGCAGGATAAAGACACTATTATTGTTATCTCGTGTATTTGAATAACTTCATATGTCTGCATTGCAGAATACGACAGTCTTATTAATTCAGACATTCTTTCCTGTGGACACAGCAACTGAAGATGGGAGTTATTCGAGAATCTAGGCAGTTGAGCTCACACTAGTAAGAAGAAAACATGATCTGCTACAAAGAATCATTTTTTCAGCTCAGCCAAATTACTTTCCCTCCGAAGCCCATGAAGAGCTTTTTACGAGAAAACTTGATCTGCAACAATGGGTCATTTTTGTCAGTCCTCAAATTACTTCCATCTCCAAGCATATGATATATATATTACAAGCATTACAAGGAATGATATAAACCCTCTGTTAATCTCTTTAATATGAGCAAGCGAAACAAAACATTTAGCCAAAGGGGAATTTATTATAAGGGAACAAACTTTTTCATTCCATAATTTTTTTATTACTTTTTTTTTTTGGTATAGATTTTCGATCTAGCATGTTTCAAATAAAGTGAGTTCAAGTATTTTTTTTGTTGTTTTGTTTTGTTTTGTTTTTTGTTTTTTGTTTAATTTTGTTATGTTTTACTATGGGTTGGTCAAGCCTCATGTGCCTAACAAGAAGTAGTATCTTGGCTGACTGAAAGAGTAACGAATGTACTATGCATGCAAAATTGAGAATACAATGGCTTGGTACTGTAAGGGTCATTATCTCAGTCACGAACACTATGGGGCACATATAAATACGCGGACATTATCTCATATATGAAAAAAGATCATGTATGAAAAAACGCTCTTTGAAAAGGTAGGTCTAAGTCGTTCGTTGATAGGCTGAAAGAAATTAGATGCAATAATTAATCTCCCACATGAAAAAAAAAAAGAATAGAAAACTAAAACAAAGCCGTTCCTGAATGCCACCCTTAAATCCCATGCCATATTGAACGAATACAATATGAGAATGGGTCAATTTTATAGAATCACGTTCATAAGACTCGAAGGCCTTCAGAAAATCGTTTACTGTTGTTTTCCTTTCACGTTTCGTTGACATAAATAGCTCAGTTAATTCTCTACATAACATGACCCTGTCTTTATTAGGAGAAAGCTTTAAATATATGGAAACATCCTGAAACCTTTTCAAGCTCGACAAATTATCAAAAGCCGTTATTATTATCAAATCCCCTATAACAATGTCTGTTGCTTCTATGACAGCCATTTCTGTGTTGGATAAGATGGAAAATCATTTCCGTCATGAAAAAGAGTTCTGTTGTCCCTCACAATGGAAATACAAGATTAAAATATGATGGATACTCTGGCCCGGCCGCCCATGTCGGCTTACTAGTTTTTGGGATGATGGAAAAGAAATATTTCGTATTTTTCTGCTCCACCTATACTAAAAGGGAGCATCTGTTATCAATATGTAAACATGGATGGCATTTGATAGCTTACTAAGACTGCTGTAAAAGGCACAATATGACTTAAATGTGTTACAATGCTTCTTTATAACGGTTGTGCAAATGGAAGTGGTTTTAGTGATAACAAAATTATCGTTGGAAGAGGATATTATGACAGATCAAAGTCACAAATCCGTGATTCATTTCTTCCCGGTATAATGAGTTCTTATAAAAAGAAAGAAAGAAAGAAAGAGAAAACGAGAAAGATTTTTTATCATTAAATCTGGTCTTTTTTTTTTTTTTTTTTTTTACTCATTTGTATATAAGCGGGTACCTTTTTAGTTTTCATTTTCACTTCAGTCCACACGACTTGAACTGTCCAGTCGTTGACAAAACAAGAACAAAACAAGGATTTGGTGCCAGCATTTTCATCAGGTTCTTATTGAAGTTCCTGGAAACCATTGAAATCTAATGTGTAATCCTGGTTTCAGACACTGAAAGAAGAATACGCCTTGTCCTTTCCTGGTAAAGCTTCAGAAGACGCTTAGCCATCAGAAGCAAGAAAGAAGCTTTCCATTTTGGGGTTGTTTTTTTTCATAAATCTCTGTGTTTTTATCTGAACTCCACGGTCATCGTGCTTCATAGCAGCATACATCTGCCACAGTATTATGATTGTGTTAAATGAAGCCATCCTTCTATGAGGGGACTGTGCATGAAATTGGTTTCAGATGTCATCCTGGCAAGAGAGTTTCAGTAAAAATGCTTACTGAATTCATGCTGCACTAGAAAAATACTTCCACGAAATTCTGTGAGCTCGACATCAATAGTTGGAAATAAAGTATTTTATTTTTCTTTTACCATACACCCTCCTCTTTCTAAACCTCATCCCCCCCCTCCCCCCCCCCCTAAAAATACTCTTTGGACAGACAATACAATATGAACCATAAAGACAAACTTCTAAAGATGTATAATGATTTAGTCTGGTGCCTTCCAAATGAGACTTCGGTGATTCTGACAGAATAATGTCTCAGTGGCCATGAAACGTTTTCTCTTGCATTCATGAGCAGAGGAAAACAGAGCCTTTTTAATATCGATGCTATATTATCGAGCCAATTAATTCTAGACAGCCCCACCAGTGAGTTATATTTGATGCGCAGGACAGAGAAACGGCACCTTCACTATGCTGCCTTGGGAAAGCACCTACAGAAAAATGTAATCTGATATCTAGTCAAGAGGATTATCAAAATCATTTAACTTTTTCGTTCTTTTTTTTCCTGGTCAAATAGTCAACTTGTGACACAGTGCTGCGAATTAATCTTAGTTCATGAAATTGTGCCTTGTGCAGCATTGATATCTGCATCTCTGGCGGGAGTGGAATTTGAGACCAGGAAGAGGGAATATCACGAAACTTTATTAAGCCTCTATCCATAGCAAACAACTCTCCCGGGAATGATGTCTGTCTAGGAATTTAAATAATGGCGAATGCTAGTATTCTGTATGCCTCTTCTAAACAAATGAATCGTCCAGGGGACTAGATAATAGGCACTTTCGGGTATCAGGTTATATCGGGTGGAAGCGTGGCTGTGTGGTCGTCTACTGCAGCGCTTCCCAAACTTTTCGGACTGTCGCTCAGTTGAGGCTGAGACGGTTTTTGTTCTGTCCCCAATCGGGGGAATTCATTTCAGGTTTCTTTTAAGTATATGTAAAATGCACGCCCCCAAATTCTAGATTTTTCATCTAATCTGAGTAAATCTGAGTAATGTTGATAGAAAGGTAGTTCTGAATAGCATTTTATTTTTTCAAAATGCATGGACATAGAATACATGTAGTTGATCATAGATTCTATGCAACGTACAGAACAGCAATGTGGGGCAAGCAAGCAGATTTTACTCCACGTACTCCTATTTCTAACGGCATTGCCTCGACCTTCTGGCCATTCTCCAGTAATTTAAATCGTGAAAGCATTCAGCGCTCTTTTAGGAAGCTCTCATCGTCTCCCAGTGAGGCGGTACTACCCACTTTGAGAACACTGGTCTAATCGACCCAAGGCTGTAGAAAGTGGAAGCCTCCATGAATGCTTAACTAGCAGGGTTAAGGATGGAAAGGAGGGATTAGTGATTATCTTGCTCTGTTCTGTTGAACATGACAGTTTCACAAGGGCCCAAAAACAGAGGTTTCAAAGCACCGATCTCTTAATGATCACTCATTGAGGAAATTTGTCAGGTTGTATTCAAGTGTTTCCCTGATTTACATGTGTCCTTACTGCTCATTTTAAATCATTACATCTTTTTCGGAGTCCATTATTAAAATCAGTCCTTATCAGCTCACTCTGTGAGCCTTATGTCTGAGAAACATGTCCATTTGTCATGTATTTGATCTCTAATAAGTGTTCGGAGGGGGACATTTTTGGAGATATGAAGACATTTTCAGATTTATATTTGCTCTAATAATGTTTTCATTGATTTTGTCGCGAGAACGTAAGATCATTAAGCTTCATTCAGTCTGGCATATAAAGCAATTATGCGGGAACCCAGAAGTTTAGATCTCTTATGATGTGCGTTTGGGTGGCATTACATTTATTTGTAATGGAACTGCTGTAATCCTCCGCTTACTTAATGGACATAACGTGGTCTTTCCTCCATGAACTCTGTTTTTCCCCATATTTCCTCCTTGCATTTCTTATTCAGTATAGAATAAAAATTCACTCTATTATTTCTCCCTTAGTTACGCAATATTATGAACAAACATGGTTCCTTTTTCTGCAAGAGTACAAAACTAGAGTCTTCGAGTCGATAAAGCTCCCAAGCTTGTTCAGAGTGCTGGTTAATTACATTCGCTGCTCATGTTATATTACAAATTTTAAACAAAAATTTAAGAAGATGAAGAAAATGAGGACGATGATGAGGAAGGACCCTTAGGAGAAAAAAAAAGGAAGAAAAAGAAATAAATTAAATTTATCTTTTATATATATATAGATACGAAAAAAATAGCTGAAAAGCGTAAAGGGGAAAAAATTATGTTGAAAGACAGAAGGCGAAATAGAGACATAAAGAAAAAACTTGAAAGAAAGAGAAGGAGAGAGAGAAGGAGAGATGTTTGATTTCAGCCGGATGACAGTGAGGAAGACACTGTTATTTACTTTTTCAGAAATAGAAATTTTGAATCTCTTAGGAAACATTCTTGGTTTGCATTCTTATTCAGGTACAACACTGTGAAAGCGAATTTATTTGAGTTTAATGATGAACGACTTTACAGACGAAATGTTCTTTACCTATGATATCACTATCATTCTTGGCTTCATGTCAAACTTTGATGTTGTTGTTGTTGTTGTTTTCTTTTCCCTTTAGGTTTCAAGGTCTTCCCAAAGATAGTTACTGAATCTGTAACAATAAATTAAAACTTCCCTTCTAAAACTGTCCTTGCCCCACTTTCCCATCTCTTTTCTTCCTTTTTTCTGCCCACGCCTTATTTCAAGGAGGAGAAACGTAATCATGCATCATTGCCTGTGACGTCATTGTTACCAGCTTCTCCAAATTCTAGTTTGGGTTCGGTGTCATTTCTTCATGTTTTGCTTTTCATGTCTCTGTCTCCATCTATCAAGGCATAATTCAAGACTATCTGAAGGTCTGTCTGGATTGACGTTCTTAAAAGCATTACTTCCTGCTGCAAAAAATAATTTTCACTTTATTATGGAATTCTTGTGATATGAAAAATTACTGCTAATTTTCTTTTTTTTTTAATTTGGACAAAAATAGCAATTTAAATCCTGACCTGCTTTGAACAGATAATTTGACCATTGAAAAATATGCAGCCAGAGCCGAGAGAGGTTTTGAGAATGCAAACAAACCAAATGTTTCAATCCCAATGGTTTCAAAGTAGAGAAGCAAACTGAGATTAAAAGAAAACCAACGAGAAAGTGACGAAGTAAAAGGTACTAAATAATTATTGTCCGGTTAATTAATTCAACTATTGCGGCTGCCTATCTGTGTGCATGCATATTTAATGAGGTCGACTGCAAATGTAAATCTATTGACAGAATTTAGGTTAACTGAAATAATTACCTTTATTGTTATTATTTATTATTATTATTATTATTATTGTTATTGCACGGTCACCACTGAATCCTTAATATGAGAGGACTCCTACTAGAGGAAGACGGAGCTAAAATAACCTATGGCAAGGGACAGACCGCAAGATGGGCAGCCACAGCAGCTGTAATTTCACCCCTTCTTATTATGAGTGGCATCTCAAAGACAGAAGGATGTATAAGATTTGTAGAGTCTTACTTTTACAATGTCACCTCAGCCATGAAAATAGAGAAAAGATGGAAAGGAGAGGGGGATGGTGGGGGTGGGTGGGGGTGGGGGAGGGGGTGATATTGTCAATGGGTCTCAACTGATAAGGACTCAGCAAGGTAACCAACCATGACACGGGTTTCACTACCTACAAAATGATGCCTTGTGTCAGCAGAAGATCTATCTCAGTTTCTACAAACTACCATAAAATACTGTAACTACTCACCTCAGTTACTCACCTCATGCTTCTTCCAATATTACAACTACTACTGCTATTACTAAGACCACTGCAATCACTACTATTTTTACCATTTTATCATTATGCTATTAATGTTGCTGTTATTTCGACCACGACAACCGCTACTATCTTTCCTGCTTTATAATTATACTATTACTCTAATATTTCTACCACTGCAAATACAACTATAGCACCTGTGTCTAGCTTAGATATACTGCCTATACCAGAAATACTACCATCATTACCATCTCTACTACTACAACTGCTACCACCCGTCCGCTGCTGTTACTGAATATAGAGAACGATTGAGAATCATAATAATGTTAAAAATAACAATGAAAACAATTGAAATCCTGCAGCTTTACGTATACAGAAATACTTCAGACTTAGGCCATCCATATATTTTTATGCAGATTACTTTCGCAGGCTTATGTTATTTGTGCTGGATTAACCTAGTATGCTGGTGCCTTCGAGAAAAGGATTAAATCTGCTGTAGTCTCAGATCGTGCCCATGGACCGAAAGTCTGAATTGCCAAACTGCTTAAAGGTTCCTGCTTTTTAAGCTAATGCTGGATGTCAACAATAGTAACAGCCAGAAAGAGAATTTTCCACTTTCAAACGATTATTATACTTATGAGTAGATGGGAGAGGCATTCAGTCATAATTTTCACGTACGTAAGGATCGGAGAAAGATTTTCCACTTACATACTATGCTTCTGAGTAGATGAGAGAGGCATTCCAGTAATAATAATTTTATGATATAGTCATTTCTTACACTTTGCACGATATAGCTCTCGTCAAATAAAAAAGCCAAGCTCTATGTCCTTCATGTCAGTTTATCTATCCAAGTGTCCTTAAGATCGTTTTCAGCATAATTTATATTGCAAATTTTGGTTCAAGTGATGCGTATATTGTGTTTCGTGTATAATGAAAATGTTTACATGGGCATTATTTCAAGTCTTCTGTACTTGAGCGAAATAATTATTTTTACGGGACGGACTCATAGTTTGATGTCATCGTCGGAAGAAAATGCAAAAAGCCATCGCCGTGGCTGCAATTTTTGGTTTTGTCTTTGTTTTGTTTCTGCATCCTTGTCGACACTGATGTAATTTAAAAATGTTTGTTTTTACGTTCTACTATACACAATAAAAGTAGTATTGGTCTATCCTCTTTTTGTGTGTGTGTGTGTGTGTGTGTGTGTGTGTGTGTATAAGTTCACTAAATTGCCGACTATCTATTACATGTCACGTAAGTAACGCAGAATGTAGCACATAATGACTCAATGTATAGCAGGTTCAGTAACTTTGTATTGTGCAGTTTATTCAGCAATTCCTACTTAAAATTTTTAACAACAAAAAAAGAGGTTATTATATCTGCTAGATGCCCAGAGTTCAAAAATGAAATGTGTACTTATGTGCAGGAAATCACAGTTAGGGCTAAAAATAAACTAAGACAAGTAACTTGTAAACAATTTTCTTCTTATTTTAGAAAGCAGTTCACACCCAAAGTATAATGGACGAGTTTTGCAACACGAAATAGCTTCCTTGTAAGTGATACTTCTATAGTTGCAAAGCGCTAATAATTCTTCTCATAGCCAATCTTCAGCATTTCTGTGGCAAATTAATGATGACTGAAAATAGCTGTTCAACGATTTCGTTTCAATTTTGTTAGCATATGCGTATGCGTGCTCTTTTATGCCAATATTATTAGTGGCCTTAGTTCAGAAACAATGTATATATGAAACGGTTATCAGAATAGGCATTTTTATTCCATAAGCTAACTCGGTCCCCACAATTCTGCTTTCAAAATCAGTTATTCCAGCAAATGGCATTATTCACAACATCAAGTTGAAGGAAGACTGTCAAGTCTCACAATTTGAATTACAAAAGATATAACTGAACTGATTTAAAAAAAGATTATTTCTGTGTACTTCTTTCGAACTAAACTCTTCACTGCTATGAAATTGTAGTGCCATGGACTTGGCATGAACCACCTGAGAGTTTTATAGATATGGAAAGGCCAGATGATAAGATTATGATTTCACAGACGATTTACTGTATAAACATTAAGGACTGCCAAGAGCGAGACTTCCTAGGGCTGCCAAGTATACTAACCACAGGGGCTGATCTAGAAAAGGTCAGAATGTGAATGGTGGCCTTAGAAGGTCACCGTGCAGGAGATCATTGGCTGGTGTTCTACTCTCAGCTTTTGAGGCCTTGTCTGTATTATTGAAATCCATGTAGGTGATTGGCTAATTCAAGAATCAGTCCTGTCGTTGACGGAAGGATTGACATCTGAATGCAGATTACTCCACACTTGCCAGCATGAACATACAGTAGACCATAGGTAAGACAGGATAGAGAGGAAAAAACTGCAGGTGTGATTGCCCCGAATGAAGCTGGAAATAGCATCTGGTGTGGCCATAAAAAAAAAAAAAAGCCGCAGTGTTTGATCTTTTGCCAAAGATATATGACGGTCCCATTGTTGGTGCACGTCCAAATAACTCCTGGAATGTAAACAATCAGTGTAAAACATTCAGTGTGAACACATCGTTTGAATTTGGTTTAGCAAAAGGCTTCTTGGACATCTATATAGCTCTCTTTGACAACACTATTCTCAGTATGCAGCCATGTTTTTATTGCTCACTAATGAAATGAGGACAAATTCCATTATCAATGAAGTTTTAATCAGAGCTATAAATAAATAAGATGAAAGATGAGACAAAAGTCATTCTTTTTCATATTGCTGTCGTTCTAGTTATTGATGACAGCGTTTACCAGAAGGATGTTGGATTTACCATGAATGAGGCTAAATTTCTTTAAAAAAAAAAAGGAAAGAAAAAAAGAAATGTCCTCAAGAGATGGCATAATCAAAAATAAGTAAGTAAATAAATGAGACCGAGGCAAACAAGAAATGTCAATTCGTTTTCGAATTACAAAGTTCTTGCAAGGAAAAGTTGATAGAAGAATAATACCCACATCACCATATCCACATCAGGTCACGAGCTGGTCTCCCGAGTGTTGTGATTAATTTGTCACTTCCATTTCCATTTCTGGAGCATAAGATGAAGTCTGGTCACAGCTCAAATAATTACTTTAAATTGTGAGACGGAAGCTGGAATCAAAATCTTGAGACTCTAAAAATTGAATCAGATTTATATACACTCATAGATGGAACACACAAGTTGGAATTTATATCAAATTTTAAGTACATCTCTGTGTGTGTGTATGGGCGTATGTGTGTGTATGTATGCCTGTGTGTGTGTTAATCTAACAGTTGTTTGTTTGTTTGTTTGTATGTTTTATGTGTGCATGTGCATATGTCACATGTGTTCATATGTCTGTAAATTAAGTGTTGAGATCCAGTGAGCGATTTATGAAAACACTCACTTGACTCAAAATATAATAAAATTTTGTATGATAATGACACTGAAATAGTGTGTGAATTTTGTGAATGCCTGTGAATTATTTAATAGTTGTCTTTCTTAATTAACTTTCAGACATAAATTTTGTCTTCTTATAGTGAGTAAGAGCTATGATCAGTTTTCAATTTGTGGTGAATGCTTTGCAAGCAAAAGTGTTAAGGCATTTGAGTAGACAGTCGCCTGTTTCCTGTCATCACCTATCTAAAATCGTACCAGTGTCGTATTCGTAGGATTTTAAAACAACAGTTTCACCGATTCCATTCTGCCATGCAATATTACATTCATTTTAATCATTAGTGAGTGAGTGGAAGTCGTCAATTCTTCACACAGACATCTAGTTTGAACTCAGGGCCTTTCGAATCTGAAAACATACGAGGTCAACGCTTTAACTTACTTCCTGATTGAGTGTGGATTCTACAGCTTGTAAACTATATAGCCTATAGCTTGTAAACTATATATCACGGTTTAACATTGTGAATATGGAATTTTATTTTGTTCGCTTTTTTGATGTGCTTAAATATGTGAATCTAAATAGTCATTTTCACACACTACTAGATTAGATAACGACATGACCATCTGCGATTCTGTTTGCAAGATCCTGTTTGAAAAACTAACTCATTAAGCTGATAGAAAAACTTATAATGAAAGTGCAGATCACTGTGCATCAAGACCATGCTTTGATACCACTTGGCCTGGCGAAAGTGAGAAGGAAGTGTGAACAATCCATCCACAGACCAGAGAAGAATGAAGATATCTATCAAAATATGTGTTGCTGGGTTTCATTATGCTACTTTACTTTGACCTCATGACATGGATTAAATATATGCCCAATCTGTTTGTCCAGACATCCGTGCCAACAAAAGTGTTGAAATAGCTATTTTATCAAGAGAGTTAATCTGTGTATAGCGGGCTGAGCGCTAGACGAAGTTGGTGAGCTGGTAGCACAAAATCACGAATTATTTAACCGAAACCAGATCTCAGTCTATGTCACGGGTTGTGCCACATCAGCATTGCCATAGATGAAGTCACAGGTGACGGTATCACAATTCTAGTGACACACCTTGTCCTTCACATGTGAGTTATATCATTCCAGGAACATCTTGAACTCTCACCAACCGAGGCTGTCGACCAAGTATTCTTTTCTCCCCACTTTCTCATGAGAAGGTGACCCCGTAGTAGTCAGTTGAGGATTGTAACAAACAGACATCATTATTTCAGAGGTAAAGGAGGAATGGTCGCCAGCCTTTCGGATGGAAGGTATTACTAATTGCCAGATAATAGAGTGTGTCATCTAAACAACGTATTGAACATTATAAAGATAGCGCTGAAATTTCTAGACTCGCCAAGAAGAAGCAAGATGAAGAAGAAGAGAAAGAAATAAAAAAAAGAAAGAAAACGAAGAATGAAAGAAAAAAATTAGAAAGAAGAAGAAATTCTAAGAAGAGGAAGACAAAATATGAAGAAGAAGAGGAAGACAAAGAAGAAGCAGAAGATGACGAAAAAGAAAAAGGAAGATCTTAAGAGAAAGGAAGAAGAAAAGAAGGGAAGTGAGGATCAGAAGGAAAAGAGGAGGAAGAGGAGGAGAAAGAAGAAGAATAAAAAACGGAGATTAAAAAAAAAAAAATATTCATCACCACAACAGTTTCAGATAACATCTGTCGATCATCATTTCTATCTTCAGTGTCGTCATCACCATAAATGCCGACATGTCTGCTCAGGAATATAAATTAAATGGCCAGCAATGACCAGGAACCCGACAAACCCGAAATTTCTTTAAACAGAATGAAAATAGGCCTACAGAGTGCAGTTTTCTGAAATACATCACCCACATAATAGAACCACTTCTACTGACTGAATCGCTCTTTGTGATTGTTTCTTTCTCTCTGGAGAATATAGGCTGTATAATTATATCTAGTCAAGATTTTGCTTAACCTTCAGTACTACTAAACCTTTCTTTAAAATGTATTACATATCATCTTCAGCCATACAGTGTCACTTTGCAAGTTACAATCCGGGGGAGTTTTAAGGATCGGTTGTTCAATAAGAAGATACCTCAACTAACTACAAATTTTAACTGTAAGAAAAATTGAAGAAATTTTCCTTTTAAAGTGCCAGGATGATCTTTTCCTAACTTAGAATGTACTTTTGTACTTATGCAAGAAGGCAATTTTACTTCTCAGAGGCAATGTGGCCCTTTCTGGGCGAGGACTCCCTGTGGTCAATCGACCGTTTTCGGACAGCCGTTTCAGTGAGCCATTTTTTTCTTCTGCCAGCTGAGTACTTCCCTTTCCCAAATACAAGAGGCATAGAACAAGCACTGTAAAGAAAGCGGAAAAAATAATTTCAGCTCTTTTTATTTCGTTGAAACACGTGAAGCAAAAAAATTATGAAAAAAAATGTCCGGGTAAGAAAGGAACATTTTCATCGTATTGTGATGAATTTTTCAAATTTTTCTGTGACGCACTTTTCAAATGACAAGAGAAAAAGACGGTTTCCTTCCTTATTTAGAATGCTTGTCTTATACCTCTTGTATTTGGCAGAGAGAAGTGATTTGGCTGAGGGATAAAACACCTCAGTGGCTCAAAAACTCGTTCTCTTAAATTGAGAAGGTGGTACCTCTGTTCCATCAACTTTTGAGAAATCGAATATTGAAGTTTTAGGTGCCCATAACTTCCATACCTTTGACCCATTACAGATTACAAATGAGGGATATGAAAGGAAGCGTCCAGTGGTTAGCTCCATTCAGACAAACAGAAGAGAGAGAATCCTGCCATCCTAAAGGGATGATCTTTCCCTTGATGGGATGCTATTAATCTATGGCAAATGAATAGTAATTCTGTTCGTGATGGGTCATTTCATTTATCGTCTTTCTTTTCTGGACTTTATGCGTAATTTAACAGCCTAGACCAGAGGGTTAAAGAGAGCCGACCTGCTACAAAGTCGCCCATTATATCTTCTTTGTCCACTCCTCTTCAAATAATGTGACCCTCTTCAAATAATGTTAATACATTTATCTAGCGACGAAGAACTCTGCATATGTTACAAGCATCTTTTTAAACTATCATCACTAGAACAACAACAACTTTTAATAGATAGATAGATAGATAGATAGATAGATAGATAGATAGATAGATAGATAGATAGATAGATAGACAGATAGA
>JBCEWB010046719.1:0-14354 GCA_039654565.1 Peronia peronii | reverse complement strand
GATATATAGGACTGGAGGGTCAATGCGTCACATCGGGTCTTCGCGTCACCTATGTCCGCATCATGTCAGACTGTACCAATATGAACCAAAATTGGCATATTTCTTCTGACCACAGAGCTATTGAAATATGCCAGTTTTGGTTCACATTGGTACAGTATGACATGATGCAAACATAGGTGACGCGAAGACCCGACGTGACGCACTGACCCTCCAGTCCTATAGAAAGGTTCTGTGAAGAAAAAAAAACTTATGTTAAAAATTCATTCACTGTTGAAAAACACATGATTTCTCTGGTCGCCTCAGTTTGACGAGCACCTGATTTCATCGTGTTCTGTCTCAAATGTATTATTGGTCCATACATTTGGCATCCCTGTACATTTTACCAGTATGATAGTAAATCTATTTGTACATAATATTGAGCCAACTTGTATATTATGATTACTAACCAGTGGATGGGATTTCTCACAGAAAAATGTGATAATGATAGTAGCAGTTGTCGAAGCAAATATTTAGGCTTTCTAAACCTAACTAATGGAAAGAATCTCTAGGCTGTTATAACAACCCAGCCGAATCCAGTTGCTTTTGTAAAATCAAACAAATTGCAGATAAATTAAACATACTTCAGGCAAAAAGGCAATCAGTCACATGTGGTGAATAATTTAATTTTTATTGAGAACAAACAAACAAACAAAAAAAAACCATCATTAGAACAGTTCATGTATAAAATACATGCATATCGTCATCAGTACATTTATCACATTAGGCTATCAGGAAAAAAATTGTGTATTTTTTCTTTATGGTCACTGTCTAGACAATATCAAGACAAAATCCTTATCTTAGCTTTCGAAACAACTTCAAACCATCTGGTACAAAGCTCAAGACTGAAGTATGGACAAGGACTAGTCTTGTGACTGAATTCAGAACCCACTCCCACCCTTTCAGTAATAAATGAGCCATTTTTACTGACAGCCAAACTATTTCTCTTAGCTAGGCAATTCAGGCATAAAACAAGCATTGTAAAGAAGGAAAGCGAATTGAAACACAGTTATGAAAATATAACATGATAAGAGAAAAGCAACATGAAATTTTCAAAATTCTCCATTGACATTCTCCATCAGATAGAAAGAGCCAAAGCGATTTTTTTGGGGAGGAGTTCATTTTTTATACCAAGTATGCCTAGCTAAGGGAGGTAATCTGGCTGATTTTGCTTCAATATGACTTTCATACATAATTATTCCCCCTTGTTGGTCAATAGTTCCATCTGTGAGCAGTTGACACTGGGGAGCTGCCTCTCAAAGGTGAATTGTTTAATATCAGACAGTCTGTAGCCTACACTTGCATTGGATGTCAAAGAGAGCTTGATTAATGAAATCAAATTTCACTGATCACTGGATCACAGAAGTTAATTTTGAATGCTAACATTACACCACAGAAGAGCCGCAGCTTGATAGTTTTTTTACACCAAGTAAACAAACGCACGCCTGTTTTCTTTCCTCACTGCAAAAATTAAAAATTTGTCATCAGATTCATAAAATTTCACCTGAAAGTACCCAAATTGTAACGTGAAAATGTCTTTTCTTTCCTTCTTTTTTTTTTTTTTAAAATATAGGCTGCATGTTCTTCACAGTTCAAAGTTTCAGTTTTGACCTCAACATTCAGCTCTGATATAGCACAGAAACAAAATAATTCACCCTGCTAAAGATAAAGGCAATGTCTGGGACAGAATTGCTTCACACATCAATTACCTTCCATCTCCCAGATGAACGAAATATCTGACAATTGTTCCTTTTTTTGAGCAAACTGGTGGATACTGAAGAGGTCAGTTTTCAGGCATAATTTGTTTACAATAAAAACAAACCCATGCTGTTTGGAAACTTTTAGAACTAAAATGTTTATTAATGAAAATGCTGATTCTTTCTCAAAAATAAATAACAAATTACACATGCACATTATCTATGTATTTTTTGTAATTATGACACATTATGTTCAATGAAGTTCCTGCCAGGGGCAAATATTTGCATTTTCTCCTTTCTAGTTGAACAACTGAGCAAATTTCCAATGTCTCATCAACGTAGCAATTATTATATCTCAGGATCTACTGCCCATATATAGCTGTCCTGCTCACAGTAACTGTAACATAATAAAACAACATACGGCTGCACAAAACCTTACAGAAAATCAACATAATCCTTACATAATGTGAATATCATCCATATATATATATATGAAATCCATTAAAACTAATTTATAAAACTATTTATAACATAAAAGTATATAATTCTTTGTTCTAAATTCAATACAACCAACACATGCACACACTCTGAGATCACTGGCTTGTGACACACATACATGTCATTGATTACATGAACTTGGCAAAATCTGCTTGGAAAACTGAAAGCTCTACAATAGTAAAGACAGTAAATACGGAAAAAAAAAAAAAAAAGGAAAATTTATCTGTCACAAAATTAAAGTGCTAAATACAAAATGTGATTGGCATCCAACTCATCTGTAACATTCTCCACTACTCAACTTGTTAGCAAAGAAAAAAATAACAATAATAATAATATGTACAAAATAGCTAAAACAACAACATGAGTCTTCATGAGTCAGATGGTGGGAAATACACAATTTTTGTTCAGTTCATTGTGACTAAGAATGTAACCTTTGAACAATCCTGATTTAATCTCTGCTAACCTAAAAACAAAAGTCTCATCAATGATCATGTTTCAAAATCAGTTGAGAGGAACCTTGGGAAATATTTAAAGAATATATTTTTAAAATATTTAAATTTAACAAAAAAAAAAAAAAGATGAGAAATCTTTGAGGGTGTAAAATGGCAAAATTTTTCCAAAACATTTGGGTCACAAAATGAAAAAAAAACACACACAAAAAAAAAAAAAAAAAATATGGAGTGTACAATTTTGGAACCAAACAAAATTAGTGCAATGACTGAAATTATCTTCATCATGATCACCATATCACCCCACTACCACTGTTCATCAGTCAGACTGTAATATTTGACTCAAATGACAAACAGAAAGAAAACAAAAATCCAATAAGACATGCATTCATGTCAAATGATTTGAATGCCAAATGAGCTTTGCTGGGAACTCAAAGTTCACTGACCATGGGGCAATAGAAATCTACTTAGCTCTGAATGTAAATATCATGATAAGGAAGAAAAAAATAGCTGCTAAATATTTTCTCATCAAAGCCGATTACATTCCTTTCCCTTGCAAGTGGATGCAGTAACTCTGCACACAAAAAAAATTCACATCAGTCTCATTTCAGCCAGTCCCAAGACAGATAAATACAATCATCCATCGCTCTTATGCATATCTACATCAAAACTTAACTATTCAATGCGAATAAAATGGAGACTCACAGTCAATGACAATGTTCATTCAAACTCATGACTGGACATTCCCGTGGAAGTGCAATCCCGGTCTGTTTCTACTACGGAAGTCGTGAAAATGGCACATATCGATTACTGCATGATTATGCTTGCGAACTTAAGTCTATTAGAATGTACTCAGTATACCAAATATTAATTTTATAATGTATAATTATAATACTGCTAACCGAATTGTCCGCTACCATGGCTCTTGTGTTAAGATTTCACTTTAGTTCTCATTTTTATTATGTTTACAAAGTTTACAAACCCCTACAAAGACACAATGATTCGATTACGTTACCCTTTTTTTCTATTCTGTTATATATATATATATCCCAAACCTAACCCTAACCCAAAAGTAAACAGCATAACAACAATAAATAATCAACCAACAAAAAAGTTTATTTATCATTTGAAACACTCAAACCTACACAGTCTTATTGACAGTAATTTATCTACTGCATTCTGTCTGTGCAAATACACTCATGTTAGCAATCATAACTATGTCCCTATAAGTCACTGAAATGCAGTAATCAATATGTGCCATTTTCGCAACTTCCCTAGCAGAAACAGACCAGGACCGCACTTCCATGGGAGTGCCAATAACTGAATGATGTGACACCCTGCAAATCTCCTAAAACTGCTGATGTGGAAAACTCTAGTATCATGTTGCTGAATGTATACAGCAGTGGATTCTTTTCTGTCAATATGGGATTATATCAAATTAAAACTGCTAAGTACCTGCATCTGCACTTTTTTGTTTTTACAGAATTTGCATCCTTTTCCGATCAAATTGTGAAATTTTACCTTTGAAACAATATGTAGTGTAAGCCTGACAATGAAGTAAGCAAATCAAAAACAATGAAAAATGTTGGCCGTTGTGAGATTTCATAGCATCAAATAATTGCTGACTTATTTCTCTCAAGAAGAAATAACACTATTGATTTGCTTAGTACAGAACAGCTTTTGCAGACTCTGTGCTGGGTCAGTCATCAGAAATGTGGCACATCAAATTATCAAAAAATAATTAAAAATGATGACATGTTTGTCAAAGTTAGAAAAAAAATGGTGCAATGTTCACAGACTGTGAAAGACAATAGCTTGGCATTGTGACTTGATCTGACAACATCATCACACACATGCAAAAATGCTGATGGTCCATGCAAAAATAGTGCAAAATTATCTCTGAGTGGTGATGACAAAACCAGATTGACAAGAGGGAAAAAAAAAAAGGAGAGATAAGAAATTCAAAGTAAATAAGAAACATGCAACAATAAACTATACTATTAGAAAATCATCATCAGTGGGAGATGGTTGTGTTCAGACCTATTACTTCCCTTTACCAGACACAAGAGGGACTGGGCAAACTGTAAAGAAGATAAAAAACCACTTCTGCATTTTTTACTTGAGACATACACCATGAAAAATTCCAAGACAAATTATGGTGTAAAGAGAATGTTTGCTTCTTATTGTTATAATTTTATCAAATTTTCTGGCAATCACTCTTTCGAATGCCAATGTGTAAAGGGATTTTTTCCTCTTTACAATGTTTGCTATTGACCGCTTTGGCTGGGAAAGGAGAGTAATTCGGCTGGTCCAAATGATCTCCCCTTACATTAGTCCCTCTTTTGGGAGGGGCAGATAATCTGCGAAACGATCTCCCACTGTAACATCTAACACTGGTGTGACTGTAAGGAATGACACTCAATAAGCCATTTGTCTTTGGGTCAGCCAAATCATATTTGTATGCTAGGAACACCAGGTAAAAAGTAAGTGCTATAAAGAAAGAAAAGATCGTTTTTGCAGCTTTTATCTAACACATTGCAAAACAAGAAAAACATGAGTGAAAACTGTCACGACAGAGTAAAACTGTTTCATCATTTCATGAAACGTTCAGAATTTTTCACTGAGCCTGATTTATATAAAAACAAAGAAAGGAATTTTTTCTTCTTTACCGAGCTGGTTCTATTTCGCATCCTACCAAAGGGAGATAATTTGGCTGACCAAAAGAAAATTTTAAAAATCTCATTCACTACTGACATAGTAATACTTCAGAGTCTCCAGCAAAAGAATATTCAGAAAAAAAAAAAAAAAAATCATCACAGTTCATATGGCAATGAAACACACGCAGACAGATCTTTTTCAGTCTTCTGAAAAATTAAACAGCCCTTCTGTGCCTCTGCAAATTTGCAATATTTCAAGCGGAATTTGGCTGTTTTAACATTGCTACGAGATCACCGGCAGACAAAATTCATTGGTAAGATGTTCAGTAACATTGCTCAAGGCCACTGTGATGCTCCCATGACTCTCATGTCGAAACTTAAGAGACCAGAGGTCACAAGATCCAGTGTGACATTCACTGTAGTCATTGCACCGATGATGAGAAGTTGACAATGATATAGAAAAATGAGGAACTTGGCAAACTGAAGACATGAGAACAATAGCAAGATTAAGTCACACTGAACTGATTTTGAGAAAATGGGGCAAATTCATAATGACGTAGCCGTGTGGTACTGGGACATGTCCCATTCAAGCACGAACTTCTCTGCCGTGAAAGGAGCTAGCGTGTTGTCAGTGCTATAAATAGTTGCCACTTGGTGTTGTTCTCACACCTTCAACTGTTCATGCCCATTTTTCATCAGCTCCAATCTAACATTTACAACATTAACACATGTCAATGCATGTTATCAATACCTACTTACATGCCAATGTTCAATGACTATGATCCAGGCTACAAAGCCAATGCATCACACTATCTGTACAATGTCAGCCCATGGAACTAAACTCTTCTGGACTTTATTTATAATAATTTAGATAATATGCTCCCATCTTTCATGGCTTGATTGTTTCCTGATTCTGTCTTTGAAACAAGAGGAAAAAAAATAATAATCTTACATCTTAGTTACTGGTACATCCAGCAAAGACTGCAATACTTCGCATGAGCACTGACAGTGACATTCCTCAGTCTCGAAAGATCATGATGTAAGGCTTTTGTCTCAGTCCTTTTTTCTTTGTCTCTTTGCCTCAGCCTGTGGACAAAGTAACTTCTCAAACTAGGACATACCTTGCTGCACACCCTGTCTCCCATCTAGACACTCTGAGGCTATGATTTTCCATCTCCTAAGATCAACATCCAAAGATTTTAGATCTATTTAGCAGATATCTTTCTAGCCAAGCTGTAATCTGTCTACAGGGGGGGGGGCTTTCCTTGCACTTGCTCTCTTTACAAGAAACACAGAATGGCTGAAGTCCCCAAATCACTTTGTTTGCCAAAACAGCTAACAATTAAATAACACACTTTTCTCTCTCCCCTCCCCTCCCCTCGCCCCCCCCCCCCCCCCCCCCCCCCCCCCCCCAGCCCCTCCCCCAATCACCCTTTTTTTTCCTTAAAAAATATGACATAATATGCTTCGATTAATTTTTGGAAATGGAATCATAAATTCATTGATATGTGTTTTTCTTCTGGTTCATTTATAATTTTCTGTCCTGCAAAAGATTGGTTGACATAAAAAAAAAAATTTCCTTTATACAATACAATATAGTAAACATAAAAATGAAATGTTTCACAAATGACCTCAAAAGTATCACTACATAAAATAAAAGTACCGTAATATACATTTTAAAGTTGTGTGGCTGTTGACCTTACATACAATAATCCAGAGAATATGTTCACATCTTTCACAGCCTGATTGTTTCTTTTCCACCATGAAATATCTGATTCTGTTTTTGCTGCAAGAGAAATAAAAAATTAATAACCCTATACCAAAAAGAAATATTTTCAAAATCTTACTAATTCCTGCCAACATTCTCTCATTCTTGCAATCATCCAAAATATTGGTGTACATTCACTTAACACACACAAACATGTCAAACTACATCAAGCAGCAGGACCCCCCCCCCCCTCCTATAAATAGAGACAAAAGAAATTTGTCCAAAAAAAGTTGTATGAGTTCCTTTTCTTCAGTTGCACAGAAATGTCTTGTGCCCAGGGCAAATGAGTTGAAAGTCGCACTGGGTGATTTCAAGCTGCAGTTGTTTCTATTTTCCGACTCAGGTACCAAATTTATTTCTTTTTATTTTTCACAAAATCAAAATTTAACCTTTTTTAACCTGCAAAAAATAAAAGTTTTTAAATAAATTTTGTTACCCGAGTCAGAAAATGGTAAAAAACAGCCGTAATTCAAGATCGCTTGTCGCGACTTACGACTCATTTGCCCTGTGCGCAAGACAAATGTTCAGGAAAAACTAGATTTACACTTAACACATGCATATAAAACTCCTACGTTCATAAAAAACATTCTGCAAATATTCTGATATGTCTTCTTAGGTACCACTGTAACCTCATACACACAAAATTCCAAACCCGACAGTTTTTTCATTACTTCATAAAAAATCATTGTACATATGTCGGCATACCAAAGCATTTTTTTTTATAAGAAATAACACTATAACACTGATTATAATCAGTTACTGAATTTATACTGGATCATTTATCAAATCTTATCGGGTGGTATGTACAGAGGTGCTCACAAGTAACCTCATACCTTGCATTTTAAGAGTAAAAAAAAACAAAACTGATGAATGCACTTTACCTACCACACATTTGCACAGTTCAACAGTGTTCTTGTAAAGCTAACAACTACTTGGTATTGATTGAGAATGTAAGCATTCAGTGAATTGTGTGAACTAAGTTCACTATCTAGATATATCAACTTGTTTCAGTGTCATTTGGTCTCAGTTAACTGTCGAGTAAATAGTGTTAAGGTTACTTATGGGGCACCCAGGTATTACAAATTCTATATCTCAGCTCTCTTTCTTATGCAAGGAATTATACTACAATAACGAAACAGAAAAAAAAAGGTCATTACCTTTACACTTAAAACAAGTTCAATATCACAATGCTTGAAATGAATGGAATCCGCAGGAAATTATATACACAACATTACACAAACTCTGGCCATCCCTCAGTCACGAAACAAATTCTGAGAATCAACAGTATATGTCAGAGTACACAGTGGACCCTTGTCAAATTTACATGGAACTTTTCAATTCTCATTTTTGCAACATTTCCATGCTCATAACAAATTCAAAATTGGTCAAGTCCATCATTTGATAACAGGTAACACTAACAATTTCTTCAAAACAAAATAAATAATGTGATTTAACAATACATCTCATTCTAAATGAAAATGAATTCTTATTAAATTCCATCAGCAGCAAACACCAGTTTACTGGCCAAAAGAATTTTGTTCCTTTCCAATGTTCCACTCCTCTTGTTAAAAATCTAGGGCTTTGATTTTCTGGTTTTCTTTGGTTCATTAACATTCAACAGAACTAAATAAGCATATAATTTTTATAATTTTTGTAACTGATTGATTTTGACATAGAAGAAAAAAAAAAATTCATTTAATCGTACAAGCTCAAGAAAAACAGAGAAGAAAAAAAAAGAAACCTATGGTGCAGGTTTCCCATCTCAGAGATGGGCTGAGAGAGTGTCGATTTATCACATAAAAAAGTCTCTGCTTAAATTTATAAAAAGAGAAAGAATGAGGAATTAATTGCATGATAGCGTATGTACAATGTGAAACAAAAAATATCTCATTCTTGAAAACATCTTGACTTATTTCAAAACCCGTTTTCCAATTTTTCTAATGCTCCCGTGAACAGACGCCTGGATAGATGGTCCAGTTTGAGCCATGAAACGCAAAGAAGATTTTCTCAAACAAAACATATCAGAAATGCACAACTGAATGAGGCATTAATACATCAATGCTTTCAGTTTTTAAAAAATTTCTTTGCTTGATCATTATAATTGCAGATGGACCAAGGAATGGATTAGTCGCTATGCAGACCTGCCACTTTGCCAATCCCAAAAATCAGTATCCTAACTCTCAAAAATCTGAATTTGGCCAAAAAAATCGGAATCATACAAAACAATGAGATAATATTACAGCTAATCATGTTTACATTCAAAAGCTAGTCTAGATCTACAGATTTATATCCCATGTAGATCTAGACTCTAATTCTAAAATTAGTTCTTCAATAATATTAATACCCTATTATTTCTGAATAATAATAAAATAAATAAAAGACTAGACTTTCATCTAACTGGTCCAAATCTGCTGTAACGCCAAATTAACCCACCCTAAGGAATAAAGGTAGGCCTAGTCGAACATCTAGACTCTAAGATCTAGATCTAAAATCTAAACAAAGGAGCCGTTGGAGGTTGTACGAAGCATGCGAGTTGGGCTTGCCGCGAGAACCGAAAGCTTGCCTATTCCCCATGTAGATCTTGTTGGAACTAGATATTATAAATTTAGCTCTTTAACGGACGAGGCAGTAACTAATGAGAGTTGTTGTGACAGTAGCGATTGCAAGACAGAGAACCAAAACCGGAGTTCGCAAGGTCGACGCAATGTAAAATTAAAATATCATCCAGCACTTCCAGCGAAACAAAATTGAGACAGTTTAAAACAGGCAGGGCCGGGCCAATGTCGGCGAAACAAAAAAAAAAAAAATCGGAAGGACAGGAATTTGTGGGGGAAAATCGGAATAAATGGCAGGTCTGACTATGGCATTTTTTTTTTTGAGTACTTTTCACCCATACAACTCTGCAATAAAAATATTTTGCACATTGTGGAACTCCTCTAGCTGGCTACAGACCATGAACCACTCCTCTCTGCCATACTCATTGAAGCAACTGCAGAAAGATGAAAGAAAAAGAAAGATGAGAGGATCTTCTCCTGAAAAAGTTCATATCAAAAGACAGGAAATGGCAATCTCCATGGGAGACAGAGAAAGTTGACTGACTGACATCTCAATCAGGCTGAAAAAAAAAAAAATACACACTGAGACAGAAAATAAACAGAAACCAGGGAAAATCTACTACAAATACTAAATAAAAACAGTTATTATGACTGTTACAATATCATTAAAGCTTTGAAAAATCCCACCCTCTTCCACCCCTATGATTTCCCTTTCCAGATTCCATACTTAATTTGGAAATGATGCAAGGCCCTTTTCGTGTTCCACAATATTGAGTGATGTGTGTACATACAACAAAAAATTGCTTCTGTCTGTGACTGCATGCAAGCGACACTGGAGTCCTCATCTTACAGAGGTCACTCTGCGCTTACATGAGGGCGTGTGCTCCAGAACCACTGAGCTGAGGCTTGCTGCAGTCTCTAACTGTCATTTATCGCTGTCGTAGGCCGAGCAGCATGGGGAGCATTGAAGGATCATCTCTCTCTCCGACTCCTCCACACCTCGAGCAAAAAGTCTGATCAGCTGGCAGTGAACTCTACAGAGATAGGAAACAAACTCAGTTCACCTTAGGCCTGGATAAAACTGAAGAATTTCATTAATGGAATTTCAGTGACCATTTGACTGCATGCAAAACTAAAGCACTATCATAAGAAATGATATAATACTTTCTTCTTTGCCATTTGTGATAACACAAATAAATGATTTTGACCTTATTTATGATCAGAAGTTAAAATATAACTGGGCTAATCTAACAAAAGAAAATCCAATGAACTTCAGCCCCAGTAAGATTATGGCCTGATTATGACACACCTTCTTTGCCTCCTGCTAAAAAAAAAAAATAATGTCCAGGTTTTACTACTGATTAACAGCCACAAGAACGCTTGATTTCACATGAAAATACAGAATAAAATATGTAAGAGGTGCAGACTTACTAGACAATTACTATTTGCCATGACTGTACAAAACTGAAATGAACATTCTATCACCTATGTATCATCACCCAAGGCACCATGACCACCTTCACCAGTTACAGTATTCAACCGTACACAGGCCTATTTCACACATGGTTTTCTTCGGCTCTTAGTGAGTTCTGCAAGACAGAAGCAGCATCTGAACTAACAGCTTTTTCCACACTCTAGGCTTCCTGAGAATCAGATTTTATAATAGCTGAGAAATGTCACTATTTTCCTCTTTTTTGTTTGTTTTGTTGTTATTGTTTTTTTTTTTATTTACTCGACTGACATCTTATTTATCCCAGTTGGTCTGATTTGTTTTCATTTTATCAACTATGTAGTTGCTGTCAAATACAACTGTTTGCAGTGCTAGCTATATTGTTTCATCTCAGACTAAAGACATAAGCATACATAATACCAGCCCAGTGGGCATCATCCACTCACTGTATGTACAGGCTCGGGTGATCAAGCACCTCTCCGTCACAGTTCCACACGCTGTTGGAGCTGCTGCTGCTAGGCATTCGGACATGTCCACTCTTCTTGCGGCCACAACCCTGCCTCTCCTCCCCTTCCCCCTCGTCTATGTCCTCGGGCTCCACCATCGGCTGAAAGCTGAACTCTTTCACTCGGTACACTTGGACATAGTCAAAATCAAACTGGAACCGAAACAAAGACAGTGATGATGAATAAATTATACAGATAGCTAACAAATTACTGTCAGCCTGCTGTTGGCCCACTCTGTGCAATGGATGAAGACATGTGGACCTTTCCTATTTAGCTCTCCAGTACCAGGAGACGATAAAGGTACATGTACTTTACTTCCAATTTCTCAAAGTAACTCGGTCCATCCCAAAGTTTGCTCTCTCATCAAATCTCATCTTTACCAGCTGCTGTGTCTACCTTCTCTTACGTCTAGGTTAGAAAGCTAGGACAAACTACAGCATTTGTTCACACGTTGATGGGATATAACTGGACTCAGCAGTCCACCATGCTTCAGCATACCGGAGGTTTACCAAAACAGAGTACAACAGTCATGGGTCACCTGCTGGGACAATATCTATGAGCAGCGGATTAAGACAGGGAATACACTTTGTTCAATCCAGCCTTGTCTCAATGATGTGCATGTATTATGTCAAGCTGATTTCAGTCCAACACTAAAGACTCTCACTGTTTATACATGTCAAACAGAAAAAAATAGATACATATACTGAGTCTAGAATACTAACAGTTATTCTCAGAATATTTTTTTTATTTCTTCAGCCTTACACTCTTTAGAAAGCAGAATTATCTTGGCTTTAAGAGGCTGCAGGTTTTTTGGTGAGAATTTTTGTGGATAGAAATTTGGGAATTTGGAAGTTTTGCCCCATCAGTGGGATCTCCGAAATATATTCGCCTTATCTGAGAAGGCTAGATGTTGGGCTACCCTTCCCATATGAAGCCAGGGGATCACTGAGTCACTAAAAAAATGCAGGTTTTCGATCTTCGTGTCCTCCCATCCCCCCAAAGCAAGGACCAGCAAGTCGATCCTGGCCACAACCTCACCAATGTGAGTTGTTTTCACCATGAAGCAGACGCCAAACCACATAGCCATGGCGACCTCCTTCTCAGAACATGAAAAATACAGTCTAAGATTCTTAACTGCTCATAATCTTGTTGACAACATACATGGTAACATCACTGCCTTATGATACTAGGAGAAGTCATTTACAGCACTTATTGAGAAAACATTTTACAGCACGGATCATCTGATGACTTATGCCTTTATGATTAATCTGAACGAATACACAATAGTTCATATTCAACTGAGCAAAAGCCTGGAAATCCCCAGTCGAGTATTTGTACCCCCTGCTAAAAGCAGAACATCCACTGATATTTGTTACCGCTCCACCACAAGATCCAAGAACAATTGTCACCAGCCCTGTGCATTTTTTATGTGTTTTTCTATGTTTGTGGTAGTGAACAGTTTTGAGTGTTTGTTCCTCGCTACTAAAATTAGATGGGGATTTCCAGCTGTTCACTTGGTCGGAACAAACCTCTTCTGCAGCCATATTTCTTTTTCACTGACATGACATTATATGACAGCTCTCAGGCTTAGGAAAGCCGTGAGATATGTTGCATACTGACATACAGTGAGTCTGACATATGCCATTACCATACCGCACTGACAATCAGTCATTCTAATGCCAGTGGTTTGTCTGCAGTGACAAAGTACATACCTGGTCCGACTTGCTGTCTGGTATGCGGGTCAGGTGTCGGAGATACTGTAGCCGAGTGCAGCTCTGGATGAGGATGAGATCCATGCATCCGTCACCGAGATGTGAAGAAGGGGACATGCCGATGGGGCTCAGGTCACAACGACATGTGATTGTGACGAGGTTTATGGCACTGAACTTTCCCTTCACATGGTGCCAGCCATCCTTCACTGGAATGATGCATGCATGACACAGAAAATCTTAATAATTAATTCTCATTCAACTCTTTGAATTCTGCCTTTCTGAATAATCACTTATTAATTCTAAGCTACTGGGTATGTATATAATCTGCCCACTTTGCACGAAAGGCCTCAACAAATCATATGAGCTACCACAAGCCTTAACTTTGTCTTTATGTAACTCGCCTACCTACATAAATCAAGTAGAAACAAAGATGCCATTCTAAGATTTACAAGGAGAAAGTCATAACAGGCAGTAAAGGGGCAGTGCCCTCCACGAAGCTGAAAAAAAAAAAATGAATTTGAATCATTTATTGTCCACAAAATAATGACACTTTCGTACACATAGTCGATGGCGAAAATCTGCTAAACAGTGAAAGAATGGCACCTCTGACAAAGAATAATAATAATAAAAATAACAACAAAACTAAGTTACTGGATTCAGAACCTCAGTTTTCCATTTCCTCATACTATCACTTAAAATATAACACCTTCTTATTTATCATTCACATCAAAAGATCAAATTAGTGTCCAACTTACGTTTTGGTCCAATTTATCCCTTCCATTATGTAAGTATTGTAACTAAGATTATGGAACAAAATGATATATCTTGAATGAGCTATTGTAATTATGAACTTATCTAGAGCTTATCTAGCAGATCTACTATGCCCTTATGTACCGTCTAGAAACTTGAGATCGAAGTGTCTTAACCACCTCTCTATTCCCTGTTCCCGTATGAAAAAATATGGGGATAGGGCATTTTCATATGCAGGGCCATTAATCTGGAATGCATTGCCTGCGTGCATTCGGA